>PYAF01002790.1:219899-273432 GCA_007407185.1 Glycine tomentella
AGGGATGGGTGCTTGTAGCTTGCTCATTTATGTGTTTACTTAATGCTTAACTTACTGAAAATTGCTAAGGGATTAGAATTGGAGCGTGAGTTAAAGAACTAAGTACATGAGGAATCAAGGCTTAGTCAATTTCAGAAAACGCATTAGCTAAATAGCTTAGATAAGTGAAGATAGTAAACAATACATTTCCATTGAGAGGAGCATCATGTGTGGGTTGCCCTAGCTACATCTCTTCACATATCATTATCCCTCCAATTACTTGTTGATATTAGTTTACTTGTTTACACTTAGTTTTTAATTTAATTGGTACACACACAACAACACTCAAACATTATTCTTATTTATTTTGGTATCCAACTTATCGATCAAAATTATAGTTTATTTGGTCAAACAATCCTCGTTGGGAACGACAATCCCTTTCTTATCACTCTATTACTTGTATGACCGGTATACTTGCCGAGTTCGCAACACTAACTCTTCACAATAATAGTTTCTTGTCTTTTTTATTTATCATACTAATTGATTAATGACATCTTATTTGTTAACACTTTATTTGAAATGAGTAACCCTTCATACATACGTACTAAAAGCCCATGGGATACTCTGAGGACTGAGTGAGAGGTAGGAAAATGAGGAAAAGGTTGAGAGAAATTATGAGATACTCCAAGATTGAATTCCAAGATGGCTTTAGAAATGTAATAAATTTTCTTAAAGATAAAATTCGAAGATTGAAAATGAAAATTATGAACATTAATGTTGAAGAGGAAGGGGGATAAGATAATGATTCTATTAAGCAATTAATGCAGGAAGATAGTAATAAAAAGAAGCACCAGTTGAAATCCTAAGGAGTAAATTAATAATCTGGATGAACATGACGAGGTCACTCTAGAAGTACTTACTTAGGGTGTCACAGATCTTGTGCCTTCTTTAGTTGTCCAGGAATTTTGGGATTCTAAGTTTCTTCTTAGTTGAGATTAGGGATGAAAATGGGTGAGACTATCTATCAGACACCTTTGGTCTGACCTATTTAAAGTCTGGTCTGGTTTGATTTGTTTATGATAAAATTCAGACTAAGGCTTTTTGAAAAGTCTGTTTAAATAAAAAGGTCAAACTCAAGCTTTAAAGAAGGTTTGTTTAGCCTATCAGGCGGGTCTATTTAATATATATATATTAAAACTTAAAAATAATATATTTATTTTTTAAAAAATATTTTTCCTTATTATAAAGGTGAATGATCAACCACTTCAAAAAATCACTTTAAAAATTTCATAAATGATTAAGAGAAACGTATTTATAACTTATAAGATTATATTTAAGAATTTATAATTTATAAGAGAAACATATATATTATGTTATTTTTTATTTTTAATTATTTATTTTTATTTAATCAGACTTTGTATACAGGCTTTCAGACCAGGTCAGGCCTTTATGCAGGTCAGACTTAGGTCTTAATAACTTATTTTTAATAGGTAACAAGTTAGGTTTAGGCTTAATGATAGTGATGTACGCTACGCTCAGGCCTGTCAAAGCCTGGCCTAGCCTGACCTATTTCCACCCCTAATTGAAATACACTTTTCCTCATCATTAAAAATATAATTTTGTATTTAACTATTTATACTGTTTCTTTTTTTTTTTTTTTTTTTGTCAGCGCTGTGTGTTTTGTTAAGTCATATACCTAGAACATAGTAAGAATTAGTATGTACTATATATCTGTTATGGTGATTTTATTAGTCATCAAATCATGTTTACTGAAGTTTCTTTAGTGAATTATACTAACCTCAACTTATACAAACTCCCTGTTTAGTTTCTGAAAATGCTTTCTGCCATACTAAAAATTCATCTTCATACCCCATGCGAAGTCATGTACTATGTAAGTCTTTTTCTAATATGAAACCAGAGGAATGCTATGTGGGTTTCCTAAATCATAGGGGAGTTGAGTTTAATTTACTCTTCTAATTTTTTTTTTATCTCATTCACTTTAGAAATATTTAAATTTTGAAGAGAATGTGTAAGTTTTACTTTTTTTAGTTGTTTTTACCCCTGTATAGTTATGCACTCAATTTCTCATGTCTCAGAATTGTCCAATTTTAATGTCTTTGGTTACCATTGTCTACTACATATGTACAAAATGATTTTTGTTTCTCCAAAATGAAGGGGCTGGTGCCTGGTAGTATAATCTTGGAGTATGGTCCCAAACACATTCATCTCCAAAATTACTCCAAAAATATGAGATAACCGTGTAATCCCCTTGGCTATTGCAAAGTATGTTATGTGCAATTGTATTACAGTGCTTTTCATGACAATGAACTGACCAATGTTTTGAAAACTGTGCACGAATTAGCAGTCCAGGTACATTATCTGAGTATTCATCTTTCAGTTGGATTAGCAGTTCAAGAAGGCATTCAGATCCTTGTAATGTTCTTTTGAATAATTTGATCGATGAACTGCTAGAAGAATGAGAACTTATTATCATTGAAATATAGGACTTTATGTTGGTGCATTTGGCCCTTTTAACATTAAGTAGTTCAGTTAAAGCGAAAATTTGGACATTGGAATGATGTGGACAGTGAAATCAATCCTTCACATTGATGTTTTCGAATATGTATCAGTGAAGTTAATTGAGGAGCCTATTGTTCCTATTGGCAAAGTGTATTATGAATACCACCTACTTATATTACGTTCATGCATATTAAGCAAGCTCGAGTTTGTTTATTTATTTATCTATTTATGCAGGTAACAATCCAAGTGTAACCTGAGTGCATGCTTATTTGCAAATCTTACTCATGGCAGAGTTGTTGCCAATCATTCAGTAATGGTAAAACCTCTTATCTGTTGTCCCTTTCTCCCTCTTGATTTTGCACACTTGATGTCTCAGTTAATATCTATCTCCACATTTAGACGTACCACATCGGCAATAAAATGAATCAACCTGGTCTTTTATAAGCCTTCTGACAAACTTGTTATATTGCCGAGCAGGGTTAAGAGTTGAGTCAGGGGACTTAAGTGAAGGCATAGGTCTCTTGGGTCTTAGATTGGAGGGCACAGTGTAAGGCCGGCTTCACAGAGCAGCGAACACCTTCCTCTCCCAACAGTGGAGGGATAACAAGGCTACTGCAATCACTGTCCTCAAAGGCCTGATGAGTGTAGGTGTTTGGACCATCACTTTTTTTCAACTTTTAGATTATATTTTTTATCATTCAGAAAGAGAAATCATTTAGATTTGTTTCTAATAGGTTTTGCTATGTGATTGAAAATTTTAATTATAAACTCTCATTGAGATTTGAATAAATATGTCTCCAGCAGCAATCCACTTATACAACTAAAGGGTTATGGATTTGGTGAAATTGTTTAGGTTGATTTCCTTAATGCCTCTTAAGTCTTATCACATCAGATTTGAAGTTTTTGGATTGCAACATCAACATCCATTAATAAAAAACGGTTGCAGTTTCCAGTTAAGCATATATTTCCCTTTCATTCATTCAATATCTCCCTTTCTCTTATGATCCATTAAATATGGGACTTTTTAATTACACTTACACAAACACTCTTTTATATATAGAGGTGATTCTTTTCTATGCAAAGAGAAGGAAATAATAGTAAAAGTTATATTTTTCTTATGCTCTCTTCTAAGAGGAAAGAATATGATGATGGGATCGTAAGCTCGCATCGTGCCTCAAGATAATTTTGAGAGAAGATGCTTTTCACTTTTCAGGGCCATTGTAGGTAGATTCCTGTATAAACCTATACGTGCTTTTGGTAGAGGGTAAAGAGATAAAAGGTGTTTTCTGAGAAGAAAGACGAGCTTAATTAATCATATACTGTAAGAGTTTACGTTCCACAGTGGTTTTGTTTATATGAATGTCATTAAAGGGAGGAACATTGCCAATTTGCCAATTGGTTGACGTGCCTGAAGGAATTTGTGCCTTTTCCACACTTGAGATAGCCCACTCATGAAAGAAATGCGATGTTTTTTCTGTATTGTAAAAGCGTATAGGTATATGAACTGGACCCACTTGGATTTCCTTCAATTATTTACTTTTTAATTAGTATCTTCTTTGGTCTTAGGCTCTTGGCAAACAAAAAATCGTGGTGAGAGAGGGTGAACTGCTTGGTATGCAAATATAAAGCAGTCGTAATCATTTCCCCATTATTATCAAGATTTGTTAAACCTCGTTATCGAAAAGTAAATTGAGGGAATACTGAAAAAGAAAGGTGTTATTGAGGCAATGAAACTTTTTTAAAATGAGAAGCACTAATGTCATAATTATTGTGGTGAGAGACTTTATTTTCTCGACAAATCATTGTCGTATACTCGCATTGTCTCATTAATATAAAGAGGAGAGAGCAAAAGAGGAATAAGAGTTGTAAAAAAAACGAAATAAAGAGAGATAAAACTATTGTCAAAAAGTATAAATATTATAAGTTTAATTTCCTATATTATCAGAATAAAAAATTATATTGTCAAGAAATAAAAATTTTCATACATATGTTTATAATCTAGCGCCAGACCACTTTCATATCATTTTTTAATGTTGATTGTTTAATCGAATGGGAATAGAGTGAAAATAATCAAAATATGGTGGAACTCACTAATTTTGTCATTTTATTTCTCATATTATCATTAATCTCTTTATATTTTCCTATTTTTTACGCTAATCACTCTTCAAGTTATATAGAATTATTACATAATTTTTTCATACTTTTTCAATATTTACAATAAGTCAATAACTTCCTTATAAAAGAAATATGATGTAATATTTTGCAAACAATTAAAAAAGGTAATGTATCGGATGCCCCCAGAAAGACTAAAAATTAGTATAATTTCATTAATTGTAAAAATTGTATTTATTCTTTGATAGAAAAATATTTTTAAGATAGTAAAAAAAAAAAATTGTTCTGAATAATTTTATTAACAAATAAATATTTAAAAGTGAGACATAAAATTTATTTTCGATTATAAATTCTTTTTTGTTAAACAAAATTATTATCGTAATTTAATAAAGAATTATTTAATATTTAATACAAATTTTGATAATAATTTTAATAAATATATCCATTTTTTTATTATAATAAGGTTGTAATTTATAAAATAATAAAATAATTTTTGATAAAAATGTTTTCGATTCAATAATTAGTTTGTAAGTAATTTTAATAATAATAAAAATAGGATTGAAAAAGAAAATTTTTGTGAAGAAATAGAGATTGAAAAAAGTAAAGATTTGAAATATGCAATAAAATGAACATGTATAAATTTATAAAAGTTGAGAATTAAATACATATACAATGACCTAGTGAATCTTTGTCCATTTCAATGGTAAACATGTTGATTTTTTGAGAAATTAAGTGATTATGTATCAATCCCCTTATAATTAATAATCAATAGTTTTATTTATAGACTTGTAACACTAATGATCTTAACATATATACAACTATATTCATAGATACATTGATCTAATATTATTTGATGTCTTTTCGTAACTGTTTCAACCAATATTTCAATTTCCAAAAATATATTACTTTTGAGCACTTTCCAATCTCACATGTCTTAATGACAATTTCGATTGAAATACCACTAACTCCTTGGATGGTTCATTCAACTTCTCAAATTTTACTTCATACTTTGATATTTTTTTATTTACTATTTTATTTCTCTTGAAACGAGTTATTAAAACTTCATATAGATATTGTAATTTAGACAAATTTTACACAACAAAGACAACAAATTCATAAAAAAAATAACCGTATATTTAAAACAATAAAAAAATGTTAGTATAACAGTAGAAAAAATAAAAATTATATAATTTCACATAACCTCAATAATTAATATAATTTACTTTTTTTATTATCAACAAGACATTTTTTGATTAATATTGGACTTGATTCTTTAAAATAAAATTATATTTATAAAAAAAGTATGATTAAAAAGAAAAAGAAAAGTACTCTTATTATTTTTATCCAGTATATTTCTCTTCTCAGTATGGAACGCGGCCTTAATTCCTTACAGAAATAGACAAATGTATCTGAAAAGAGAAACAGCGATGTTTCATGAGTTAAGTAAGCATTAGTGCTAAGGTGCACGAATCAAACCTAAAACAATAATAGTTTCAATTTCAAATTCCCAATAGAGTGGACCGTGTGTGGAGGCCGCTATCTCATACAGAACCCACACTTTATCCTCTCTGCACTCCAAGAATCAAAAGCCCAACAAACAGTACGATTGTTCCACGTGGCTCGATCACGCCAAACGCAAACCATATTTCTTCGAATCTCACCCACGTGGCACGGTTCCACAGAGAAAACCCGGAAGCCAAAAATCCCTAGTCCCCCACGGTTTCTTTTTCACTTTCTTCCCACTTTCTCACCACCCAAACACTCCTCTTCTTTATTCCCTCTTTCTTTCTCCCCTTTAAATTCCGCCACCACCACCATTTCCAACAACATCGCCGTGCCCTCCATGAAGACCTCCGAGTCACCCACAAACTTCGACTCGCCCCACTCGCCTCTCCGATCCTCCCCGCTCTCCGATAACGGCGACCCCTTCCACTCGCCGGAAAATTCACCTCAAAATCACCTCCGCGACCACTCCCGCGCCATCGTCATCGTTGAGACAACATCAACTCAGTTCGCCCAGGCCGCTCCCCCCGCGCCGGAATCCGAGCACCGAAACCCGCCGCCGGAGACCGTCATCACCCGCCCCGTGAGGCCGGAGACGAGGTCTCCGGGCGCCGTTGGTCGGACGCGACCGAGGGCAGTGGCGCCGTCCAGTCCGGTGGTGCCAAAAAGAGAGGTGATGGCGAAAAAGGTGGCGTTAGGTTTCCGGTTAAGCGAAGTAGTGCTGTGTCTGATTTCGTTTTCGGTTATGGCCGCGGATAAGACCCGTGGTTGGAGCGGTGACTCTTTTGACCGCTACAAGGAATACAGGTTTAAGGTTTTCTCTTCTTTTTCTTTTATAATTTTTTATTCTTTTATTGTTTGAAGTTGCTTTTTTTTTTTTTTATAGTATTATTTCTTTTATAACTTCGAAGTATAATTGATGACTAATCTCTATTAAAAAATACACTGATCATCTTGAGTGAGATTTTTCTTTTTCATCCTATCCTAGACGCCCAAACCCGTTGGTGTACTATTGTTATTTGAGTCAACGCGCAGTCAATTGTCGTTTAATTTCGTTGAAACCTTATTTTGAATCTAGGTTTTATTTACTTTAGGTTACTTTATTGAAATTGGGAAAATGAGTATGAGTTGTTGTTTTAAATAATAATGGTAAAGCTCGTTGAAATTGCAGGTATTGTTTATCAGTGAATGTTATTGCATTTGTATACGCAGCGTTTCAAGCGTGTGATCTGGCGTATCAAGTAGTAACGGGAAGACGCATAATCAATCACCACCTGCGTAACTTTGATTTCTTCATGGATCAGGCAAGTCACAAAGGACTCGATTTGTTTGAATTTTTTTTTAATTTTTTTTTTATTAAATTTTGTTGTGGTGACAATTGTGATGGGACAGGTTTTGGCGTATCTTTTGATATCGGCTGCATCATCTGCTGCCACAAGGGTTGATGACTGGCAATCGAATTGGGGAAAAGATGAGTTCACAGAGATGGCTAGTGCTTCAATTGCGTTGGCCTTTCTTGCTTTTGTTGCCTTTGCTATTAGCTCCTTAATCTCTGGCTACAACCTCTGCACTCTGTTCTCATAGCAACATTTTAACCTCGTATAAGTTGTTGGTCGGTCGATACATGTACACACTTTTTTCTTCTTCTTTTACTCTTACTGTTGTGGAGGAATGCATTCATGAGTCTTGGTGCCAGTGAATTTTTTTTACTGTAGAGATATAGACATGTATACATACACAATGTCACAATTGCGGGATACTGTTCGCCTTAAATTGGAAGGATGGATAAGGAATTTTTTGGTTCACCTTAAAAATACAGTTAAACGATTGTATTTTAATGTTCTTGCGTAAAATTCCTTTATGTTATTCCATAAATGAGGTCGAGATTTAAGGACTCGCCTATTAGTATGTTGTTCTCGTTTATGTTATTCCATGAATGAGGTCAGATCAAATTACTGATGAGGTTCGCAAATTGATCCGCGGCAAAATGAGTTGTTTTTTATAATATAATTTCTTTCTAATATAATAATGAAAAAAAGGATTATACATAGAAGATGTAATTTTTTTATATAATCATCCAATCACAATCTATTATGATAAGTTTGTTCACTTTTAAAATAATTATCTTAAAATATTTTACATTGAATACATAGACATTAAACTTTTCACAATTATATTATAAATCAATTTATATTATCTAATCTCATTTAATAAAAATCAAATAATATTAAAAAGGTCTTTGAAATAAATTAAAATATAAAAAAATCTAGAAACAAGTTAGTAATAAATTTTAATATTTTTTTATCTAGAATAAAAGTTACCTAAAATTGTTTCTATTCAAAATCAATTTTTTGACTAAGAATTAATTTATCAATATGAAATCATACATATAAACATTTACCTAAAATCACAATTTGTATTTCAATGTAATGCAAGTATTTACTTAAGCATAAACACTGCTTTGATTAAGATGCTTCGAAAAGATTGGAAGGTCCAACTGGTGCATAAAAGACGTAAAGGAAATTGAATTGCTCCCCAATTTTATATAAGGAATTAACTTCCTTCACCAGTCTTTTTTCTAATACACTTAACATGTACAGTGTTATATCGATAAGTTTTATACGGATTGTCAATCCGTAAGGATTTTACAGATTCATAATCCGTAAGAACGAATCCATAAGGTTCTTACAAATTATAAAATGATTTTCAAAACAATGACCCAAGCAGGTATCAAACTTGTGACCTTCAAATTACAAGCAAGATGCTCTGACCAATTGAACTGCTATGCCATTCATATTAAAAACTAATTAATATTGCTATATATATCATTACAAATTTTAATGCATATTTAATATACATAAATTTACATAATAAATTTTATAACAATTAATTTTGATCTAATAATATTTTTTTTACATATATAAATTTCTAAAATATATGAACCTATGATTTTATAAAATTAAATTTTTTAATGTATATGAACCTAATATTTTTATTCAATCCTATGATTTTTAATTAAACCATGAATTTTATTTTAAATTTATTTTATAAAATATGCGTTATTAGATAAAAAAATATTATTAGATAAAATCATGATTTAATTATAAAATATATGCATTTTTAGAACAATAAATTTAAAATAAAATCATAGTTTAATTAAAAATCATAAGTTTGAATAAAAAGTATTTGGTTCATATATATTAAAAATTTTAAAATCATAAGTTCATATACTTTAGAAATTTATATATATAAAAAAATTATTAGATAAAAATTAATTATGTAAATTTATGTGTATAAAATATGCATTAAAATTTTTAATGTTATATATAGCAATATTAATTAACTTTTAACATGAATGGTGTAGTAGCTCAGTTGGTTAGAGCACCGCTACAAATTCGTTCTTATGGATTGTGAATCAGTAAGAATCTTATGAATTACGAATCTGTAAGGCGATAAGTATATGAATCCGTAAAGGTTCATATGGATTAACAATCCGTATGAAACTTATGGATTATGAAAAGGATAAAATCAGTATAATACTGTGCATATTGGGTGTATTGAAAAAAAGGCTGTTGTAGGAAGTTAATCCCTTTATATAATCAGGATTTGGGCCCCAATTTTTTTTTTTTTTTTTAAATGTTGGATCCTAGTTAAACGAGGGAAGAAAGAAGAACAAGTTCTTTTTTTGGTAAAGTAAAAACAATAAGTTTGATCAACATTAATATTAATCTTGTTCGGCCATTACTTTCTGTACCTTCATTGTTGATTCTTGCACTTTTTTAGGCTTTCAGAACACTTATTCTTGAATGTAAAATTACATTCTGGAATAACCTTTCCCAAATGTGAAAAAAAAAAATTACATTCCGAATGGACTATTCCAAAATGTAATTTTAAAGCAATTATGGAGGTGCATCAAGTAATTTCCATCTTGTTCCGAACCAACAACTACACGTTGTGCTTTCTTTGCCATTATCTTTTGTCAGAACCGTGGGGGATTTTGCCCTCCGTGAGACTGATCAATCTACATTCCACGAATCGATAAAAAGTAACAAGTGCTTGTGTATCAAAGAAAATTGAAAAGTAAAAGGACAAATGCACTTTAAATATATGAGAAAAAGGTTATCCACCAGTATAAAAATCATCCTATCGCAAATCATTATTATGATAAGTTTATTAATTTATATAAAATAATCTTAATAATTATAGGGATGATCATTTATTATTGGATACTCTAAGTGTATTGCTATAAATAATTAGATATCATTCACTACCCCCAAAAAAAAGCTATTCTTATTTGAACACATCATTTCACAAATTTATTCAAAACAATGCGTTTCGGACTTTTCCTTTCATTGTGAATTTGGGATTTTATACTTGTGGATTTCGTCATGTAAGGTGACGACAAAATAACTTTGGAATTTATGCTGACACAATTGGTAATTCAGCAATGGAATTTCAATAATAATAAAAATACACTTTAATATTTGAAATTCAATGTATGTTCTCAGCTTGTACTTAAATAATTCATTAATATTTAAAATATAATGAGTAAGATTACAACAATAGAAATTATTTTCACACTGATTTAAATAAGTATTGGTGTTTGTCTGTCAAAAAAAAAAAGTATTGCTGCTTTGAGTAGTCTCTCATGTGCTACATTCTTTTCACCTGGCTTTATTTTCGCGTGTTTATCAAATAAGTATGCATGTATTTTATTTACAAATCAATTTAAATGAGATTTAGGAATGATAAAGTGAGTTGAATCTCTCGGGTCAATCTTAAGTTGTAAAAAATGACCGTAGGAATTATATGATTCACCCTACCAAACCCGTCAACTCAATGGGTTAAAGGCAAGGTTAGGCCAGTTTTTGAAAACATACATTAATAAACTTACATTTTTATATAATTATGAAAGAATATATATATATATATATGCATATAAAATAAATCAAATAAAGTGTTAAATAAAAAAATTATTTCTTTTAAGACACACAAAAGGAGGAAAGGAAAGAATAAGTGGACCGTTTTTTGAAGTATTTAATTTTAAAATCATTTAAGTTTATGAGGTATTTTAATTTAAACCAAGGCTGAAGTAAATTTCTAAATGATACAATATATTGATTAGTGATACAATCGTGGCGTGTAAATGAAATACAAGGCTGAAGTCACTGAACTATAAATGAAACATCATGTCAAAAGCTTAATTTACTCTTTTACCCAGTTTGCAAGAGAGGGTTGTATGAATTTAGGAGTTGGAAAAGAAGTTGTTATATTAACGTATTACATAATAATCCTAACGTAGGCAATGCAAATGGACAAACTGATATGATATGCACACAAAAGCTCGACCATCCGATTCGGATCGATGAATGAAATCCTCTCTTGCAAGTTGCAAGTACAATATTGGAGTTAAATCTTCCTCCGAATGATTAGTAGTTTATGAATTATAACAAGAGAAAATATAATTATACAATATAACTTTTTTACATAATTATTCAATCATAAAATTTCATATACAATAAATTTATTAATTTTAAAATAATTATTTTAAAATAATTTAAATAATAATTTATAATTAAATAATAATATAAAATTAATACATAACTAATAAACTCTTATAATAATTGCACTTAGCGCATCTTGACATATGCTTCAAACTTTCAAGTCCTAATTTAATTTTGCTTGAACTTTAACTACCAGCCATACACGATTCTTAGTACGGCTAAGGGATATATTCTGTACTGCCAAACCCCCCTTGAATTATTGATTATTTATTTGTGCCAATTTTGTTTGGACTTTAATGCAAGATTACTAGTTGAGCCGATGATTTATACAACCTTTTATATTATATATTTTATCGATACTTTTATTTTTTTTATTTTATAAATTTAATGTCACTTTTTATTTTTTTATTATTTCACAGTTATTTTATTTTAATACATTAAATTTTAAAAGTTTTATTATAATCATATGTGTTTTCAAAATATATCATTTTAGTTATTTTTACAATTTTTCTTTAAAAATATTAGTGTTCTATTATATTTTAAAATAATTTAATGTCACTTTTGGTCTATTATGATTTTTACTTTGGTATATTATTTTTCAAAGTTTCATTCTGGTACTTCTGGTACTTTATGTTTGTGAAATGTATTATTTTGAATCTATTTTCAATTTTTTGTTAGAAACATTAGGGTTGTCAATGTTTTAAATTTTAAAATGGTTAAGTTAACTTAATGGCGACTAAAAACTATTGTCCCGCCTTCGCTTTCATCTTCATCAAAATCTCCCTACTTTGTCAGAATTTTCGCTTCACCTAACAACAACAATCATTCCATCGCCACCATCGACAACAACACATTGACGAAGGCAAAAGAAGAAGAGCGACAATGCACAGTTGCATATGATATTTGACTAGTAGGACCAATTTGAATCATATTCCAATGAAACTCACAATTTGGTCCCTCTTTGTGCTACTCGTCTTCACTTGGCCTGATTGTAGTAAGATTATGTATTGATGTTGTTCGATTTATGTGGTGCTATATTTTTTTCTTTTTCAAAATTGGAAGACATTGGAGGAGATGATGATTTTTTTAGTTATTTATTTTTTAAAAATAAAATAAAGATAATAGAGATTTTTAGCCATCATTATATAAAGTTAATTATTTTAAAATACTTAATGTTACTTTTAGTCCATTATATTTTACATTTATTTTACTTTGGTACATTAAATTTTAAAAATTTCATTTATGTTCTTTATATTTTTAAAATATATCATTTTAATTTTTATTTTAAAATTTAAAAGTTAACATAACACTAACATTTTTAATAAAAAATAAAAAGTAATACATTTCAAAAATATAAAAAATCAAAATAAATTTTTTAAAATTTAATATATCAAAATAAAAAAAATTACAAAATATAATAAACAAAAGTGACATTAAACCTTTTTTTATATACCATCATATAAGTTTTTATTATATATATATATATATATATATATATATATATATATCCGGTGTTTACTAGAGTTTGGTGTCCACTGTCGATTAACAATTTCCGTCCTATTTACTATACTACCTACTTCGCCATGTGATGTCATCTGAATTTGGATAATTTTTATTTGAGTAGAATTTGGTTCTGAAATGATAGAGAAGAAAGAACAAAATCGATGACATCAATTGCTAGATGTCCCCGTGTATCATTCATCTGGAGAAATCAAAATAGACCCCTAGATAAAGAGTTGTCACCAACAACCCTTTATTGTAAATTTGTAATAATTGTCATCTTTCAGTCGTGACGGGGAAAAAAATTGTCCTAACCACTAGTTTTAGCTTCCATTGGATAATTCAAAGTACAATATCGATATCATTACAGGCTACAAAATTACTACTACTAAATATCATCATGAGCACGTTGGCCTCCATTAGTTAATCCAAATCTAAAGTCAAACTCATCTTAATTAATTTAAAATCCCTATTCAATCACTTAAATTAAATTTCTTATGAAGAACTGTATATTATTGTCCTCCAATTAATTTGAGTAGCACGCACTTCCCGTCCTCCAACCCCCACGTTGAGTTCCAATAAGCCAAGAGATCCTAAAAATATTTCTTCAATCAAACCAAATCAGTTACGAAAATTAAGAAAAAAAATCATATTTGAAATTTGATTACTCATTAACTAGAACTAGAATGATAATATGATATGTTGATAGTAGTACAAAATGAAAACAAAGAAAGGAACAAATGGGGTGGGGCAATATATATATGATAAAAGGGAATAAAAAGATATAGTTGATACAGATATGGATGATTAGATTACATGATATATATAAAGGCAACCCACGAGATAGATGCGAATCCAGCGAAGCCGTGTGAACTGCTATGGTTGCCGGTTCCAAAGGATGCATAAACTATCAAGCTGTAGCCTTCACCAGCCATGCACAGATGGACATGGTGGCACCTATATCACATGATTCGTCAACGTAGGGTCACTTTTGCCCTTCAATTCACACCCATTGGTGTTTTAACTTAATTAGAATATTGTGGATAATGCATGGGATACGATTGGAGTGTACTTTTGGATTTATTTCTTTCTTTTTCTTTTTTTTAAAATCAAATAACTTAACTCATACAACCCATCATTGTATATACATTATCGTGTTTGTCATGTATATATTAGCTCTTTGCGTTTATATTGTGCATGTCAGCATTTTTTGGGTAAATTTTGTTGTATAGAACAAAATTGGCTTTTATTTATTTAATTTACATTATGTGTGATTTTTTATTTTATTTTTTAAATAATCTAATTTGATCTTTTTATTGATTTTTATTTTCGTAAAATTTTTGAAATCTTATTTTTTTACAAATTATATTAACGAAATTATTTTGAATATTATATTCTTTGTTTGAAACTAACAAAAAATAATAAATTAATTACTAATATTTTTTTATCAAAATTTTCTTCTTCAAATCTGGTAATATCGTTTTTTTACAATTTTTCTAAAATTTATAAAATTTCTTATTTATAGTTTTTAAAATAATTTCATCTGAAGTTCATTATAAACCCTTAAATATTTTGTTTAAAAATAAAAATAAATAAAAAATAGGGTTTTTTTTGAATATAAACAAATTGACAGAACACCACGTTTTAATTTTAAAAATAGACACAACTTGGACATAATTAGATAAACCCTGAGGACATTTTAAAGCGTTTGTCCCTAGAGCACTTAAATTAAAGAAGAGGATCAGTTGTTTTGTTGTTGTTTTAAAACTTAATAGATTATGGATGAAATTTAATTGCCGAGTAATATAAAATCATTTTAGAAAATAATTTCTAAAACAAAAAAGTGAGAAGAGAATCAAACAGATCTTTGATTAATAAAAAAAAAAATGCAAGAAACTAAAATTAGGTATATAATTCAAATAAAAAAAACCCGAGAGCAATTAAGGCAACAAAATATATTTTTAGGACTATCTATTCACGGATTCTTCCGAAATCCGAAGCCAATATTTGCAGACAAGGAAAAACTGTTAGTCAAATTTAAGTTTGACAATCCATTGGCTGTGGGTACCCAGTGATCAACTTCTTAAATACTAAATGTTGATTATTGAAATGTAGCTGTAGCATACCATTCAGAGTTGCAGCATGAAAAGAGGAGTTTCCCACAATGTTTCTCTATATGAATACTAAATGTTGACTATTGAATGCAAACTAGTTTCTCTCATTGTTTTCTTAAGTAATCTATATGATTTTTTTAGGACAAGAGAATATTCAATCAGATTATTTTACTATAAATCAATAATAGCTAGTACTATACATGTTTGTAAGATAAAATTAAAATTTTCACATTTTATCTTAAAATTATATATATTTTTATATATACTGGCAATGTAAAATATTTTAATAAATTAAGGCATCCAATAAGAATTTATTTTATTGTCATATTATATTATATTAATAAATGTGGAAATATTTGATAATGTATTAAAACTATTGGATATTTATGTAAAAATATTTTATACTCGATCATAGTATATATAAAATTAAAGTCTTGGTCATTACCGTTTCCAATATTTTCAATACTAAATAAAAGTAACTAGTTTTTTTCAAGAAGAAAGAACACATCTCATTTCATTCAAAACAAAATCAGAAATACAAGATAAAATATAATGAAAGGTATAAGAGCTATCATACAAAGTTAATGCTCTTGCTAATGAATGAACGATAAAATTTATTTGTCTTTTTTCAAAATTCACCATTGAGTTTGAAAAAAAAACTAAATAACTGATTACATTTATTAAGCCAGAACATGAAAGAAAGAATGATACCTTACCGGGAGTTGAAGACCATCCACAAGAGTTTTGAAATCAATTTCGAAGAAGTCTATGTGACGGTAGCTTGAATGTCCTAAAAAGTAGCTAGTTAAGAACTAGAAAAATGTTAAATGATACTGGTACGTGTTTGAAATGATAGTCTTAATAACATTTGAACACAGCCTTTAAATTTAATTTGGTTTAATACAAAGAAATGAAACGAAGTGGAATAAAATGATATTATTAAATCCCGTTATCTAAATTAATATATTATTTTATTTCTATTTTGGTTAATTTAACACTCAAAAACTCAAATGTAGTCTATATTCTATCAAAATTTGTTCAAGTTAGGCCACATGACAAGCTCTCCATTAATTATTTCTGGCCCAGTTGATTCTTGTATGATTTCCCTATAAAAAGAAAGCCAATAACTGAAATGCATTTTTTTTAATCTTCTGCAGTAATGTTCCGTGGTATTGCACGGGAATATTGCATTATACTTTTTTATTTTATACCGCTCAAATAATTTCTTATTCAAAATATTTGATTAAATTCTATTTCACAATAAATGAATTTAACTCCCTCAACGGAGATTCAAACAAGAACAATTAGTCAACCAGTGAGTTAAAATAAAGTAAGAGACTAAAATAAATAGGAAGGAAAGAAATTAACAAAACCATAACATATATGGGAAAATAAAAAGATAGTTAGTCCAAAATAAATTGGAAGGTGCTATTGAATACGTGGGATTGGTGTGTGGAAGAGAGAGTATAGTAGACGGTAAAATAGAAAGGAAGGGAGAGACCGTATACGGAAGAGGACCATAACTATATACGGCTTGTCCGACAAAGAGAAGGTTAGAATTGACGAAAATGCCCCTAGGTACCTGGTGGCAACGAATTATTAGTGTTTTGTGTCGGGCAAGGGCAAGATCGCATAAATAAAAGGAGCTGCCAGATGGTGAAGCAACGTAGGGTTGGAAGTTGGAAGTACCCTGTCAAGGGCACACGGGATGATGGTCAAAGAGAAGACAACTCAGACAGGGTTACTGGTTCAGAGTTTTTCTCTCCTCTCCATTGGGACTTTGAGCCAACGCTGCCAAAAACCCACTCCTTCACAATCACCACAAAACAGGATAAAATGCAAATAATCATTATTACCTGATAATTCTTCCATCGCTGATTGCTTCAAATGAAAATTCTATGTTATCTCAACAAATATTCCATGATTGCTTGAAATACAAATTTTAAAATTCAACATATTAAGTCAAAATTTTAATATATTTTAAAAATTATTTCGAAAGTTCCTGAAAATATTCATATCAGAAAGGTTAAACTATTACCCAATTTTTTTTTTTATCGATATTATACTTTATGGGATTAATTATGTCTTGTGTTTCTATTCTTTTATTTTTTTTATAAATTTAACTTTTAGTTTTTGGATCTCCTAATTAGATCATCTCATATATATATACTTAAACAATTGTGACTATATGCTCAATGCTTGGTAGGTTATAAATAGTCCGAATAGGCAAACCAATTGAGAATAATGAACCCATCATATATTTGGTCCTCCCAACTTTGATCCGATCACATTTCATAAATAAGGATGATTCTCTTTTATCATTCTAAATTAACATGCACTCTAAGATTTTATGGAGGGCTCTACAACCTTTGGTTTTGGGATCTATAAGATCCAGATGTGAAGAGTTTCTAAACCATTTTTTTTGTATTTTTTATCCTTAATTTTCCCTATGTTAACTAATAGTGTAGCAACTACTTTGACACCACATCATTAAAAAGTTTAACAAGATAATTATGTGTAATTTTTCTTCGTTTGCAAATTGTGTTTTGAATTTCTCATTAACTAGTTTAACATCATCAACTAGTTTAAAATGAATGAGAGATTAAAAATACACTTTAACAAAAAAAATTATATATGATTGCATCATACTCTTTAAACAAGTCAGTAACTTGTTAATGTGATTATTACATCATTATTTAACATTGTTACTTACAACAATGATTAAAATTATTTAGTAACTAAAATTAAAATTACAAAAAGTTTAGAAACCAAAAAATAAATAACCTTACTTGCTGTAAAAAATATATTAAATTGAAATATAACATACAATATCCAAAGGAATTCATATTTTCTTTCTTAATCATAATTGGGTAATTTAAGTTTATGAGCATAAAGTTTTTATTATATTATCATATCACACATGTTATGAATATATAAAAAGTAAACAACATGAGATGTCAATTTTTTAAAGTTATGTCAAATTCATTTTCAATAATATAACATTGTATAAATAAATAAATAAAGAAGCTGTAGATTAAAAATGAAGCATACTTAATGATCAAAAACCATAATTATAACACAAGCCATCATCCAACCAGGCCCCATCTCTTATTAAAAAATTAACTCAATAATACTCTTACTCAAGATTAGAATTGATACATATACATATCGCATCTCACTGAACAATGTACCGAGCAAGTTTATCAAGTTATTATATCGCGTGTATTGACAAAAATATTGACTATTGTTTAGAAAATAGTATTTGCTACGCAAGGAACACCTAAGAAACTATAGATTAGTCTTTGAAAGCATACATTTCAAGTGCTATTTTAGTACGAAGATATTTTATTACGAAAAATTGACGAACTTGATTGGTTGATTAGCAAGTTAAAAAATCAATAATTCAGGACGGACTTTGATTAAACATTAGAAAATTACAGCCGGATTAATTAAACACTAGAAAATCTTGCCTTGGTTATAATTACTTTAGCACGATAAATTGGGCCATTTGCCTTGAGAAAAATCCCAACAATAAGGAGAAATTTTCTAGTGTGGTCAAACTGTTGCTTAATGGGTTTACAAATATAAATAAACAAGCAATTAGACTATTAACACTATATATAAATTGCACTTATTGACATCTTTAATAAAAGAAAAGAGAAAATACTTTAATTATGATGAATTTGTAGTGGTTTTGAGTTTGGTTTCTTTTAATAAGGTTTTAGATTCGAACAATGGAATAAAAAATATGGTTAGAAAGAGAGACTTCATTAAAGATATTAATTAGATTTCTCGATAAAAATTAAAATTAATCATCACTGGAACTGATGGATACTCTGTATCAACATAATGGTAAAAAAAAACTAAGTAGTTGGGTGTGAAGAGGCTTGGAATACTTGAAGCATTGAACAAAAAAAATCAGCAAGGGTAAAAATAAAGAAGTACTAAGGAACATGTGAGTAATGTTGCAAATGCAAGCCCTGCCACATAGCACATGCTGGGGGCGCGAGAAAACAAACAGAGCAATAAATGGAAGGGGAAGGAAGTGTGACAAATAAATTGAAGGTTAGCGAAGGAATGGCAGTGATGATAATGCGGTGGGAAGCATAGGTTGAAAATGGAAAGAAAAAAAAAAGAATTGGAAAGGGAGTGAGGTAGGGGTCATCATCAACCTGACCCGTTTGTCTCCTCACAAGTATATCTTCGCACGTTAGGAACGTAGGTGCTAATTTCAGTCCGTGTATTTGTTAAAAGAGGTTGCAAAGAGCAAGAACCACCCTCTCTCTCTTTTTTGCATTTCCACTTCTTTCACTACAGCATCCAAGTTCCAACATCATCTAAACTCCTTCTATGTTCTAACTCTCTCTCACCCTCCATATTCCTCAACTTCAAATTCTCTCTTTTCTATACCATTTTCTCTCACCAAAGTCAGCTTTTCCTGATTACTTTGTTTAGTTTGATCTATTGTGATTTCATTGGTTCCTTTCTTTCATTAAGGAACAAGTGTGGCTATAATATAACTCTGGTGTACATAATCTCATAGATGAGGTGGTGTGGAGTTGGTTTATTTTTATTTATTATTTTTTCTAACTTCATAAATGGTGATAATCATTCGAAATGTAAGTAGCTTAGGGAAATAAAAGTTTGTCCAAACTGGGTATTCAGCACTATTTTAAAAAAATAAAACTATAGTCTAATTTTTGGAATCTGCATTGGTTTCCATAAGGATTAAGTGGGAAGCATGAAGAACTTATACTGGTTCAAAGAGATTTCTAACAACGTGAGATCAGGGAGAAGGCTTTCACTAGGGGAATACAAGAGAGCAGTGTCATGGTCAAAGTATTTGGTCTCTTCTGGGGCGGCCATAAAGGGAGAAGGAGAAGAAGAATGGAGTGCTGATCTGTCTCAGTTGTTCATAGGGTCAAAATTTGCCTCTGGCAGGCATAGCAGGATCTACAGAGGCATCTACAAGCACATGGATGTTGCAATTAAGATGGTGAGTCAACCTGAGGAGGATGAGGACTTGGCTGTTTTGCTTGAGAAACAATTCACTTCTGAGGTTGCTTTGCTCTTTCGATTGCGCCATCCAAATATCATTACTGTAAGTCCTGTTTCTCCAACCATTTATCTCTATTTCTGCATGGAACATACTAACTTTCATCTTCACCTTTTGTCATGTATTCCCTTTAACTGTTTTTACTATCAAAGATTAAAAGAATAGCATTTCCCTCCCACACCCAACTTAGTATGGTTCAAAGGTATAAGTGTTGAGAGATATATAGTTATAGAAATATAAAACCATGTCTATGGTCTACACCTAACGACTTCTATGATATGGTGGTACTCCTCCTCTTTCCCTCTAATCGAAAAATGACACGTCATTAACATTCTCTAAGGTTGTTAGTGTTTCTTCTTTTGTTGTCGTTGTTGAAGTGTTAGTTTTTAATTGGAAGGAAATAAAAACAGGTGATTTGCGTACAAAGGGGTGTATTCATCTAAAGTCTTAAGCCGTAATATGAAATTTGTATCAGCCAAAAAAGTTGTAATATGAAATTTCTTGGATGAAGTGTTCAAAATGAATCAATTATTATTAACATTAACATGATGGATTTACTAAATATGCTAAGAAAAAAGTTTTATTAGCTGTGAATCTGTGATACATTTTGATTTGTGACCTATTACACAATCAATTATTATTAACAATATTTTGATTGACTTACTTGGTTCTAAGATTAGAGGTTTTTTTTTTTTTTTTTTTTTTTTTTTTTTTTTTTTTTTGTAATAGACGAAACAAGGCTTTTTATGTGTAAACTGTAAAGTTTGCAAGTGCTTAATAATAAGAATTGAACAATTTCCCCCAGATATTGACATTATATTTATTGGTGGTGCATGCAGTTTGTTGCAGCTTGCAAGAAACCTCCTGTGTTCTGCATAATTACTGAATATTTGGCTGGGGGTTCCTTGAGAAAATACTTGGTTCAGCAAGGGCCACATTCAGTTCCTCACAAAGTTGTTCTGAAATTAGCCTTGGACATAGCACGGGGAATGCAATATCTTCATTCTCAGGGTATACTTCACAGGGATCTCAAATCAGAAAACCTGCTGTTGGGGGAAGATTTGTGCGTAAAAGTAGCAGATTTTGGGATCTCATGCTTGGAATCTCAGACAGGCAGTGCAAAAGGATTCACTGGAACATACCGTTGGATGGCACCTGAAATGATCAAAGAAAAGCGTCACACCAAGAAAGTAGATGTCTATAGTTTCGCCATAGTTCTATGGGAACTATTAACAGGATTGACGCCATTTGACAACATGACACCAGAGCAAGCAGCATATGCTGTGACTCACAAGGTATTGTATTAATTGCCTCCAAGTCATTAGAGTTTAATTGTGGTGCATTCATTATTAATGTAAAAAAAATTACACTATCATTAATTGAAAATCATTATAGATATGACTTTTAAGATAATCTGATTTCTCGTTCTATTATTGTCTTGTTTTCATTTTTGAATATTTGGATAAGGAGTAAAAATAATTAAGATATTAATAGCATGTTTGGATGTTGAGTTCCATTACCTACAGTAATTTGAGTAGGGACTTTTCATGACTAATATGTGCCGTATATCCTTCTGGATATGATGGGCAACTATCATTCATTGGCAATTATGATATGAACTTTTCAGAGCATGTGGCTGTGTTTATCATATAGTCTTACTTATGAGAGCAAGACACCTCATCAACAATATTAGATTACCCTAAGGTAGAGGCTTCTCTATTTTGCTTGACATCCATACGATTCTTAAGCTTTTACTACATTCAAAGATTCGGTATCTGCCATCCAAATTTATCACAGTCAATCATAGCTACCACCTCTAACTTTTCTCCCACATGCACAGAACACCAAAACGATGTGCCAAAATCAAGTTAGAGTTTTGATAACATATATATTTGGACCAACATAAAAAACATTTTCACATTCACTGTTTTTGCACATGTTACGATATCCTAGGGATATCCCTTAGGTGAGGTGGCTGAATAAAATAAAATAGTACTAAATAAATGAAGATGGATTGTGCTGCTATTTTCCTATAGGACTTGTGAATCACAAAACAATTATACTATATGTTTTTGGAAATGCTTCATATATTACACTATTTTGTCCGTTTCTACTAACTCAATTTGGTGGGTTTGGTGCAGAATGAAAGGCCTCCGTTGCCATGTGACTGTCCAAAGGCATTTAGCCATCTCATCAACAGATGCTGGTCAAGCAATCCAGATAAAAGACCACATTTTAATGAGATAGTCACAATTTTGGAGAGCTACACTGAAGCACTTGAGCACGATCCAGAATTTTTCTCTACTTACAAACCACGTCCTAATAATATAATTCTCAGATGCTTATCAAAATGTAATAATATATTTGCTTCTTGCAAAGCTTAGCATTCTCTTTCCGATAATGTAACATGAATTGTATTAAATCAATCCCAAGAACCAAAAATATTTTTAATTAATAAGTATATTAATCCTCTTCCATATTAACCTTTTTTTTTAAGAAAAAAACTTTAGCATTGCCAGTTCGTATATTTGTTTTCCATTTATTCCACGATGTCACCCTTTTTGTTTATTTTTTAATCGCAAGATGTGATTGTAACCTGAAAAAACTGTCTAGCAATAAGTAAATAAAATATGAAAGCGGCGAGGAAATTTGTAAAGACGTGACGAATGACAAATTTTCATTTCTTGTATGTATAAAGGAGATAATTTCTTTAGGGTAATTATATTCGAACTTGATCATTCTTTCTTTTTTACTATAATTAAAGCATTATAGTTAAAAAAATAAAAAAAAGTACATTACTATTCTCTAATTTCTTTGAGAAATTCTATTACTTATTTTATATAACAGATGCAAGACTTATTTTATATAAATGTGTTGATTGAGTTAATAATTGAAATGTGTCATTATTTAAAATACAAAGATGTGTATTATATAGAAATTTAGATAAGTATTTAATGTAAAATAATATTAATTATTTAGTTTACACAACTTATAAAAATTAATTTTATAAAAAGTAATAATGTGTTGAAATTAAAGACAATTTTTCGCATATAAAATATGTAACCCAGCGCTTTGACGACTTCCATAATATTATAAACTTTTGCATTTGTTTTAGAAAATGTGCGGTAACATGGAAAACAAAGAGTTGCTTAAAAAAAAAAGGAAAACGAAGAGTACATCGGAAAAAATTGTTATTGTGTTTATAATATTTGAATGCTATATAAAATAGTCTGTTAATTGTATAAAATGATGGCATAGTTTCATGTTTACTTTGCTTTACTTAAACATAATTAAATATAATAAAATGGTCTAGCACCTCGTAGACGACAGTTTGGCCGAGTGGTCTAAGGCGCCAGATTTAGGCTCTGGTCCGAAAGGGCGTGGGTTCAAATCCCACAGCTGTCATTTGCGATGTAGTCTTATTTTTGTTGTTTGCTTTTTAGGTTTTACGATAACAAATTGCTTTATTTTGTGTTTTCTTAAATCTTAACTCCCCTCACCAGGTCAACAAGCAAATAAATAGTAATATATTTATCAAACCCCACATATTTCAATTAATCTGGTAAAAGTATTTATTAGATTTTATCTTCTTTTTTTTAAGCAAATTATCTTTTCTAAACATCAGAATCTCCAAACAGACTTATATATTTTGCATGAATATTAAATAATTAGCTACAAAAAATGAAATTTGAGGTGTTTAGTTTTCTAAAATCCCATTATTTAAAAAAGGATAAACTATTAAGTTCAACAGATTCTTTTTTTTATTTAGTTACAAAATACACTTTGTGTTTTATATACTTTATTTTATAACTTAAATAAATGGTTGCTACACCCAGGTTGAATCTTAATCCATTTTATACGAAATAGAAAAGAGTTGCAGAGTAGCCATCAAGAGGCTCATAAGGTTGCCCCAGTAATTATAAGGCAAGAAAATATCTTCAAAATTCTATTCAGTATCATATTTGACTCTACATTTTTGTTTGGAGGAAGATTTTAATTCCAACAACGCGTCATGATCATTGAGGGGGGAAAAATCTCATGAATCCGGCAAATAATAAAGGAATGAGTGAAGAAATTTGGATATTTGTGAAACAGCACTCACATTTTCAAGGCACCGACGAACAATGGACGATATAACGGGAGAGGAGACACTATATATAGAAAAAAGGTTGAGTGGGGACTGTACTGATTAAATAGTAATAATTAGACGTTCTTCATCTGTCACTAACACACAAGTGGGGCACTGTTTCTTGAACGTGTGTTTTTCTGATCAGAAATCTACTACAAAGATTTTCAGGAGGAAGAAGTGAGTACTGAGTGCTAGTTTGTTTTATGCTGATCATTGCAAAAAATGAGAGAATTATTGTTCTGTATATTGACTTAATCTCTGGAAATTGCTTCAATTATCCTCCAATAGTGTAAACTTTTGAACTCAATCACTCATCTTTGTAATATGATGCTCATATGTATTCAAATATATAATTCAGATTATGATTGAGCAGTTACATCAGTTATGTCCGCTGCTTCACGAATCTCACCCAATGCGCCACACATTCCCTACCCATAAAAGAGTATGGACAGCACAACTAACTACAAATTTAGGTTAGATAATTAGTCTCTCAATATGTGAGGCGATAGCCATTTTGTAATATTGCATTGAATCTTTTATATCGGTTTCATTAGAAACAAAATAGAAAACACACACACACATATATATATATATATATATATATATTAATTGTATTAACAACTAATGTAAAAAATACTTTCTGCCGTTTGTACAAAATATCAATCTATATTAATTACACTTTTTTAACAAGATTTTCTAGTTTGTTTCTACCAAGTAATGATTTACAAAATACTTCCTAAATTGGTAATTCACATAACTAATCTAGAATGTTGACACATTTTTCAATTTTTTAAATTTTTTTACAAGACTTTCTAGATGGATTATACTAAGAATCAATATACAAATTGCCTCAGTTTTTAGTACAATCGATCTAGAAAATCAATTATAAAATTTCTAATAACTTTAATAGTGTCTTCATGTTTTCATTACTCCAAATTTCAAACCTTAATTAGCAGCCAACCTTAGCTGATGACCACTTTGACAGTTCAACCTCGCATCCCCTCTCCCCTCTGCGATTCTGGGAAGGTTTTAAGGTTTAAACCATTCCTATTGGAGAAAATGAAAGGTTTTGGAGGGTGATGGTTTTTCTTTTTTCTTTTTCCGGTGGCGAAACCAGAAATTTTTTTAAAGGGAAAGAAAGTTTATCACTCTGTAAAATAAGTATTGACTAACTTTAAAAATTTGTTTGTTATATAAAATTTTAAAAATAGATACAACTATGGGTAGTTTGTTCCATGTGGTGCGGGCTTTTTCATATACACTTAAGGCCAATATTAGTTTAGGAGGAAATATTTTCCTTTAGTATAGATGCAAAGTAACTTAGTTAGTCCATGGGGCGGTTGCCCCTATATAGGTATATGTAGTTTTGCCCCTGTTTTTTTTTTTTTTTTTTTTTTAAATCTTTGACTAGAGATTATGATACCTGATAGGCTGATACATTTAAATATCTAATAACGAGTTCAGCGTAATGACAAAAGAATGCAATAAAATAAAATAAATGTTAATATTATTATAGAAATGAGTATCAACTCTATTTTGTTATTTGTGAAGTTAATAAAATAGTAAGTGTTAGATCCATTTCAAAATACGAATTGCATTTTGTTTCATTTCATTATATCTCAAACAATTTAAATATTAATAACTAATGTTATTATATTTCTTTTTAATTTATACTTTTCTATCAATTCAACTATAGTTCAGGAGGAAGTTTCCAATCATGCTAGTAATTTGATGATGATAACCAATATTAGCTTATAATTATATTTCAACTACCACAATATAAAAAATCACATTTAGTTTATATTTCTCTCTAAATAATTGTTTGGTAGCATTTTTATTTTTCAAATGATAATGCTATGATTTTATTAGAAACATGAGCATTTTATTTGGAAATTGCTCCTTTACTTTTTCTGGTAAATGCGCGGGAAGCGCTGCTCCATCCCCGGTTACCAAAATTGGTATTGCATAAGTTTTCGAGGGGCACAATTGTCCTTATGCCAGATTGAAATGCGAGGTCACCACGTGACATTCTAAGGTTGGTTTAAGGAAGAGAAAAGACAAAGAAAAGGAGCAACGACGACAGTTACCAGTTGCTCGCGGTTGGTTTGGGAAGAAGTGTCGTGACATTTCATTCCAACTCCGCAAAAACCAAAACTTTTTTTTTTTTTTTTCTTCAATCCTTGTTATTCCAAAATCCAAACCCATTCTCTTCTCTTCAATTTTGTTCTTGCGTTCCATCCTCATCAACAGAATTTGAATTTTTCCAATTCTGAGGGTATATATACCGTCACATCTCTGCCTTGTTTTGGTTCTCATTGTTAAGGTATAGCTTCCATGTTTGAATACCAAGGTAAGAAAATGACAATATGGAACATATATATTCGCTTTGTATTGTTTTTCCTACCTTTTTCTTTTTAATTTGATTTCGTTACATCCTTGGTTATGGAATTTGTGTTTTTATAATTAATCTTGTATAGCTTGGTTATGTATTGTCAAGAACAAGAATTATTTGAGTTGTGAAATGGGAATCTGGTCATTTTTCCCAACAACAAGGAATTGGTTGGGCTAAAACTATTGCATTAGTTTTATGCTTGTGCTTTGAGCTCATCTTGCGTAGCTAACCAATAAATAACCATTCTATTTCCATCAATTGAATAGTATAACACACCAACATACTGTGCCATCTCTCTAAATATTGTTGATAGGATTTCCTTTCCTTTTGATTGGGTTTTTCATAATTAATCCTGTTTTCTGTTTCATATTGGTTGCCTCAGAGATTGTGGTTCTTAGGGAATCAAATATGCCAGAGATCGTTACAAATGGAGTTAATGATGAAAGAAGAGTAAATGAAATGAATGAGATTGTGAACACTTCACCCTTGAAGGAAACCTCAAGTCCAATCAAGAACCTAAGGAGTTCCTTGAGTCCACAAAGAAGACAAAGTGTTGGTCCAAATTATCCTGTTAATAGGTTGATTGACACTTCCTCAATTGATAGGCTTCATGGAAATGTTTGTGACAAGCAAAGTTCTAGTCAATCACCCTCAAGACAAGGTTTTGGAACCGATGGCAATGAGTCCAAAACCGATTCAGAATTGCACAATCTAGTGAAAGCGGGAGTGAAGAAAAAGACAAAAGGGGATTCTAGAAGTGAAGCATCTTCCAAAATGGGTAGTTTGCCAAATGATAAGAAGTTGGATAGGATTCGGCCAGAAACTGCAAGTGGTGTTGTTTCACAAAAACCAAAGAAAGCATCACAATCACAGTTGGCCCTTGAATTTCCATCAAGGTCAAGACCAAAGGGAAAAAGCCCTCCCCCAAAACCTCCTGTTGATAGGAAGAATGATAATAACCCTTTAAATACAAGAGTTATCCGCGTGAAAAAAACTGTTGGTGGAAGATCACTGTCACAAAGTCACATTGAGAATTTCACTGGATCAGCATTGGGTAGGCCTGATCTGGGAGTAGCTTTACTAAACCAAGCAAGGAACATGATTTCGTCGGGAGATAATCCGATGAAAGCTCTTGAATTATCTCTTCAAGCAAAGAAATTGTTTGAGAGAGCTGCTGCTTATGGGAAACCAAGTTTGGATTTGGCCATGTGTTTACATGTTACTGCAGCAATATATTGCAGTTTGGGCCATTTCAGTGAAGCGATTCCAATTATAGAGCGCTCAATTGAGATTCCCGCTATTGAGGAAGGCCACCAACACGCCATTGCTAAATTTGCTGGTCACATGCATCTAGGAGACATATATGCCATGTTAGGCCATCTTGAGAAATCAATTAAGTGCTACACTGAAGGGTTGAAAGTACAAAGGAAGGCTTTGGGAGAAACAGATCCAAAAGTTGGTGAAACTTGCCGGTATGTGGCCGAGGCTAACTTTCAAGCATTGCAATTTGATGAAGCAGAGAGGCTGTGCCAAATTGCCCTTGACATTCATAGAGCAAATGGTTCACCCTCATCTCTTGAAGAGGCAGCTGATAGGAGGCTAATGGGACTTATATGTGAAGCAAATGGAAAACATGAAGCAGCCTTGGAGCATCTTGTTTTGGCCAGCATGGCAATGGTAGCAAATGGCCAACATGTAGAAGTAGCATCTGTTGATTGCAACATTGGAGACACATACTTATCCTTGGCTAGATATGATGAGGCCATCTTTGCATATCAGAGAGCATTGGCAGTTTACAGGACTCACAAAGGTGAGAATCATCCTTCTGTGGGATCAGTCTTTGTACGCCTTGCTGACTTGTATTGCAGGACATGGAAGATAAGGGAATCAAAATCATATTGTGAGAGTGCACTTAAAATCTATGAGAATCCCATGCCTGGGGTCCCTCCAGAGGAGGTTGCTAGTGGTTTTATGAATGTCTCAGCCATTTATGAGTCAATGAATGAGCTAGAACAGGCACTTAAGTTACTTCACAAGGCACTAGAGATACTTAATGAAGCCTCTGGTCAGCAAAACACAATAGCTGGAATTGAAGCTCAGATGGGAGTCATGTACTACGTGTTGGAGAACTACACTGAATCTTACAATGCTTTCATGAATGCTGTGTCGAAGCTTCGTGCCACTGGGGAGAAGAAATCTGCATTCTTTGGTACTGTTCTTAATCAAATGGGACTTGCTTGTGTGCAGCTCCATGCCTTAGATGAGGCTGCAGAATTATTTGAAGAAGCAAGGGTCATTTTGGAACAAGAGAATGGACCTTATCACCCTGAAACACTTGGAGTATATGGCAATCTTGCTGGCACGTATGATGCAATTGGAAGGTATCGACCCACTGTCCCTTTTCTTTTATTGGTTATACTCTTCAATTTTAAAATCTTCTTTCACAACTAAAGAATTTGGAGCCCTTTCTAGTTACTATGGCATTATGCGAAGCAGGCTAGTATGTTGTTTGTGATGTTGTATATTACTAGGTATCATAATCAAGTTGTGTAATATTTAGTGTTTTAAATTGCGGTTCTAATCATGACTATACTTTTGTCACGATTCTTAACATTGCGAGCAAATGCAACTAATACAGTCACAAAAACCTTGATATTGAGATGAAATTGTGGTCCCAAACCGTTTTTCAAACCATGATAATATTGATAATGAGTATAGTGCCTATTATTTGATTTGAAAGTCAAGAATTAGTCTGCTAGGTTTACGATTGCCTGCTTTTTCTTGGCATTTGTAAGGGAGTAATTTGGTAACTTGGACAAAAGCAAATTAAGGTCAAGTCAGATTCACCTTTTCAAAACCTTTGTTATAGTTGGACATATGAGTAGCTTGTGCCTTTCTTTATTATAAGTTTATAACAAAAACACTCTTATTCTTAAGAAATTAAGAGAACACATACTAATAAAATAGTAATTAATTACTATGACTGCGGAGTGAAATTTATTGACTTGATTTGGAATCAATTCTGCATTAGTTTTGAGAGTTTTATATTAGATTAGATTACCTAAGAAATGGTTACGTGAAAGTTATTTTCCTCATGCACTTTTGTATTTTATTTCAGGTTGGATGAAGCAATTGAAATTCTTGAAAACATTGTGGTAATGAGGGAGGAAAAGCTTGGAACAGCAAATCCTGATGTTGTTGATGAGAAGAGAAGGTTGGACGATTTGTTGAAGGAAACAGGCAGAGTTCGGAACAGAAAAACCAAGTCACTCGAGATCCTTTTCGACGCCAATCCTCGTACTATAAACAACCTTGTCGTTGAGGCCTGATCATGATGATATTGCTAGCTAGCTAGGACTGATGAAAAGCTCTTATGTTTTTACGGGAATTCTAGAAATGGAACAATGAGCATATATAGAACAAGCCGTGACTGTGGTAGTTTATGTGGGTAAAATCTAATGGAATGAATGAAGAGTTCGATATTTTATATTGCCCAAAGCTATATTATTTGTAGATACAATGTAATTATTCACCGTCTTTGGATATACACTCGTCTTGTGTATACAACATTAATTGTTACGAAATGGTAAGAATAATGAAACTAAAAGAAATCGAATCAATTTGCACTATAGGTAAGCATTTACCCTATGCAATGGGGCTGAGTCGTAAGATGTTAACATGACTATTTAGTACGAAATGGTTAATACGAATTGTTACCAATTTAAAATTCAATTAATTAGGATGTTTTCTGGATTCAGCCTTGTGAGTGTACAGGAAAATCCATTGGGTTGGCACATTAGTATAACACTCTTTTTGTGTTCACATGTGAAACAATAATCTATTTAATGAGAGAATTTGTGTTTAATTATCTGTTTACAAAATTCTCTTAGTTCAACAACACACACTCATTACAAATTCCCTTCCGTATTGTGTCCTTTTTCCATAGGTTAATAAGTGAAATGAGAACAGCAACTTAAAGAAAGAAAAAAAGAAACGAGAATGGGTAAAGACACGTAATATATGGCACCTATTCTTATCTCTTACACACACAGGAGAATATGCATGCCAAAAGCTAAACAGTTAGTGGGGTTCACAGAAAAACATCTTACAATGAAATCTAGTTAGTCACGTAATTTTTTTTTCTTGAATCGAACTTTAGGCTGTTTAACATAGTTGCTTACAAAAATAACTGCATCGCCACGTCATTTCAACTTTTTTGTGAATTGTGCACAACAGTGATCTGATTCCAAACATCTCTCAACTTAGTTCCTTTGCAATCAGTTACAAGGACTCATACAAAAGTGCTAGCTAGCTAGGTGCTTCTACTTGACAACAATGGAAGGTTACGATTATGGGCATGAATCTAAGAAGGTGTTCTGGAGTGCGGAGGAAGACAGTGTTCTAACAGATTACCTAAAGAAACATGGAACGGGGAGTAGAATCGGATTCCTAAAGTGACAGGTACATACATACATATACATTATACATTGATACATACTGTTCCTGTAACTAGATCGTGTCAGACAAAGGAGACCTAGTCCAACAACATTCCAATGTAAAATGTAATCTCTGTCCTTCTAGATCGAGAGCTAATGCCTATATAGGACTGTATGATAACTGACCGGCCGATCTAATATCGTTGCCAGAGTATATCGCAACAGTCTATCAGTTGACCCGAAAGCATCAGACATGTATCGCGAATGGTTAAAGTCGCTTGACAGCTAAATAGCACAAAAAACGGGACGTTAATCTGGCAACCACAAACCCCCGATAGGCAACTGAGAATAAATAAACAAACAAAACCGACTGGGTTAAATAATGATGACCGACCGAGGAACTCGAGGGATTCCGCAGTCTTGAGTGCATAAGCATAAAGACACTAAGCATGAAAGTGGTTGTTCATGAATCGACTGAGGAACTAAAGGGGTACACATACATAATTTCATCATGACTAACGGACCGACTTAATTTGCGGAAGATGACACTTATATTTGTCATCCTCTTGTTTTCTACTCATTATGATTGTAGGGTTGAAGAGAAGTGGCAAAACTTGTAGATTGACGTGGATGAGAATTATCGGAGTCCTAATGTTAAGCGTGGAGATTTTTCAGAGGAAGAACAAGACTTTGTTATTCGGCTCCACAACATCCTTGGAAATATATAGGTTCTGTCTTAGACCATTTCTTATATCAATAAATACTATATACACTATATTAGTATATTATATTTATAATACACTCCATCATCTCTCAAAAAAAGAAAATAGTGGTACACTCCATCAGTGTTTTAAAAGTTATGTCAAAAATATCTTTGATTGACAGTATTTTAAACTGATAGTGTATATCTATTAAAATGTTATCATTGTATTAGTATTGTCATCATGACACTTTATATTGGTGAGTTTTTCTTATGGCACTTGTGATCAATTAAAAAAGAGTAGTAGACAACATTTTTCTGTTTAGGGAGTCTTTGATCGCAGGGAGGATTCCGGGGAGGACAGACAACCAAGTGAAGACCTTTTGGAACACTCATTTAAGCAAGAAGTTTGGCGTTAATAAGAAGAAAAAGGTCAAAGTTTGTGCCCCTCCAAAATATATTCCTATGGTTGAACTTGAACAAGAGGGTAATTGCAATATCGCATCAAAGGGTAGTACGGGGGATTCATTAGAGTTCATTGGTGAAGCTGAAAAGCTTGTCCATGAAAGCTCGAGTGGTGATCTTATCGATTTCGCAAGCATGTATGAACGGATTGTTACAGATGATTTTGGGTGTAGCTTTTCTTTTGCTAATAGTGTGTTTGATCTATTCAGGAGTGTTTTTTTGCCTTTGATCGGGTTGTCTGCAAAACATTTTGACAATCACTAATTTCTGCTCCATCTATTATTTCTCATAGTTGTCTGAAAGTATAAGGGGATTTAACTAGTGGAGCAACATGGGTGAATTGTTGAATATTTTCTGGTGTTAAAGTCCAATTTCTCCCTTTAAATAAATAGAAAAAATATCATATAACATAAGACCATTGCCCCTGTTTATAATGTTGACTAATCTCTATACATGACATTTAATTAAGTTATTAAATTTTCAAGAAAATAAATAATAATATTTAATTATGTATTATGTGAAAACTAATATGAATCATGTAATAAAAATTTGGATTACCTAAGAGCATCTTTAATGATAGATCTCAAATTGAGATCTTAGACCATTTTTTGGTGGACCTTATAGTATTAGGATTTAAGATATCTCAAGATCTTTCTAATTTTTTCTTTAATGATAGATTTCATTTTGAAATCTTATAGAGAGAGAAAAAAGGAACAAATTTTTTTTTTTTTTGAACAATGTACAGGAGAGATTTTCTACAAGAACCTATTCTCCATTCTCCATGTTGGAGATTGCTTCTTCTCCTTTATTGGGAGATCTAGTGAAGATCAGATCTTGAACTCAAGATCTAGCACTAAATATGCTCTAATATTTTTTCCTTTAACATATTCTTTTTGATTAAATTTTACTTTGAAACTATAAACTCATGAGTTAAATTCATTAAATAAGTATGATTTACAAATTTTATCATTTTCAGTCAATTTGATTTAACAATAAATTTTTTTTATTTAAAATAGAGTGTTGGAGAATTCTTTTTTATGTACAACAAAGACAGTTTCAGCTTAAACTTTGGACACCCTATCCAAATTCTCTACTAAAGTGAACTAGTGTGTTTGTTATATGATGAGTTCGGTTATATGGAATGGAGCCAAAGAGTAATGAATTGAGAAAAAAAAATATTTGAAATAAAATAATATACTAAAAATGTAAAATCGACACAAAATTTTGTGATTTTTTTCTTTTATCAATTTGAACTCAACTAAATCAAGGAGCAGGGAATGTTTTGATTTTTTCCAAAATTAATAGCATCTCGTGTACACGTTTGCGTCTATGATTGTGTCAACTACACGTCTCACGTGACATTATACACATGAAGCACGACCGTTGATTTAATTAGCCTGAATAATTTGAAGAATTGTCCTAAGGGTTACCTTAAAAAGTACCGGTTCAAATTGAATGTTTTGAGTAGAACTGAAATTACAGTAAGAATCTATGAATAACATTAATTATCATACTTTCCATAAATAAATAAAAAATCCTTAATTGGAACAACTACTTTTTTTTTGACTGGTGGTTGATGAAGTGCTGAAAATAACTTTCCATGTATACACAGAAGCCATTTACAAACTGGCATCAATTTTAAGCTGAACGTTCCCGTTGGCTGAATGTGTTCAAAATCACTTGGAATATATACTTTCTGTTGCAAAGTTGCATTCGCGCAAGATTAGTGCAAGAGAGATTAATATTTAAGATTAAATATACTTTTGGTTTCTTAAATATTGATCCATATTAATTTATTTATTTAAAATAATTTCATTAGAGTATATAGTTTTTGAAAATTTCAAAACTTTTCTATTAAATTTTATTTAATTTTGTTATTTTTCTATTTATAATATTATTTTGTATTTTCCTTTTTTCTATTTCCTTTCACTTCACTTCCTCTTGTAAACTTTTTGGTACATAGTTTTTATTCCTACATATATATAAAAAGATATAATTTCTTGCATACTAAACTAAGGAAAGGATTTGAATAAATGTATTTTCTTATTTTGTTTTGCTAAAATATCTTTAAAATTAGAAATGTTCATTTTTGTTTATGCAATTTTTGTTTATGTTTTTATTTCTCATAAATATAACTTAGCTCCAAATCAAACAATAATATATTTTAGTTTTATAGAAACTAAAAATATATTAACAAAAGAAAAAAGTTATGCAGTATAAAAAGTTTTATATAAACATTTAATAATAATTTATTTTAATTTATTGATTTTTAAAATAATTTAAACAATAATTTATGTTGAATGATAATATAAAATTGCTTTATATTATTAATACATAGATATTAAAATTTTTAAAAAATTATAAAAACTAAAAACATATTAAAAAAATTACGGACAATTATTTATTAGTTTATAGAAACTAAAAACATGATTATTTATTGTTCACTACTTTTTACTCCTTCGGAAGGGTAAAGGTTTCCTTTGATGAAAATCGCGTCCCAAAAGAACTTTTCTAGAGGGGAATGAAAAGTGCTTATTATGTTGGTGGGTCAATTGGCGTGTTGCGTAGCTGAAGAGGATATGCTTGGAGAAGAAGGAGAAGAGCAAATAAAAGGATTCTGTTATTTTTTTTCTTCAGCTAATCATCTCATTCACTTCGTCCTCATCTATACAACTATAGTCTCATCCCCTGTTTTTCCCGTTCATATTTCTTTTGGTCCTTTGGCTTAGGAATTGCAACTCAGTAGTGAGTACTGAAGACTGAAGAATAGAATTGCGAACATGGCCACCCAACCACCGCCTCCTCCCACTCCCACCGCCACCGACCAAAACCAAGGTTTCCATTTCTTTCTATTTTTAAATATATTCATTCCGCATTTCTTTTCATTGAAAGCTGCAGCACCCGTAACGTAATTGCCTCTATACTCGAATCGGAGCATTTTGTTGATTCTACTTTTCGCTTTCTTCTCTTCCGGTCTTTACTCACCCGTGCCTATTACTGTTACCATTAGGCTCTTCCACTTTATGGTACTACAACAATCGATACCGTGACAAGGGGGTTTGGAACTAACTCAACCCCAAAAGCGCTCAAAGGGTGAGGGCCACACTTTTGGGCTTGGTGTGTCAATAATATGGTAGGTGATCCGTGAATGGATCTAGGATAGACTTTGATACTATCTTATAAGGGTTTAAACCTAATTCAACCTCAAAAGTTAGCTCAAGGGTAAGGATTGTCCCCACTTATACCACTTATATACTTTATCTTGACACTATTTCTAATTGATGTGGGACTTGGGTTTTACCCAATACAGGTCTAATTTATAAATCGAATCAATTCAGAAAATTTGTGATTCCAAACAGACTAACATTTGCACCAGAGTCTTTGGGACTTCTAAAATTATTATGTTATTTTTGAAACTTGAGATTATTGTTTTCTTAATTCCCTTGACTTGCATGATCTTTCTGCTTAATTTTTTAATAGATTATTCCTCTACATTAATCTTCACTGGGTGCTATGAAACAGATTCCATAGTTTCTTTGATGATTACTTCCAATTCCCAGTCGTCTATTTGATTGGAATTGCACATTTGCTCTTTCTTACATAGTTGGTCCCAAGCTTGGAAAAAAAGAGGAGGATTGTGTTAGGCAATTAATAGCCTACGTTAAAGTTGAAACTTAGTGGAACCTTCATGACTGGATGATGATTGGATAGTGTTATTGCTAAGTTGTTGCTGCCTTTAAGCAAGATGCTGTATCCTGTATGGCTTGAGGTGGGTTTTGAGCTTTGGTACACCAACAAAGCTAAATATAAAAATTGGTGTAGGCATAATTGTAGATAAGTTTTGGAATGTTAAAAGGTTACAGAATTGGATCATAGCCCTAAAGTTTATAGTGGAATGGGAGATTTTCAAAGATCAAATGGTGGCAAATGAAGAGTGAAAAACATAAGAGCTTTGAGAGAGGGGTTTTGGAGGCACATGGTAGTGCTAACAATAGGCGGAATGAGATGAATAAATGGATTAGAATGGTAACAAAAGAGTCACTTGGTGAATCTAAAGGCTTTGGACCATAGGATAAAGATTCTTAGTGGTAGGTTGCATGCATACATCATAAAGTTAAAAGGGAATTTATTAAGTGTGGTCCTTGTGCAAAAATGCTAAAAATTATGAAAAGATATATATAAAGTAGATAAGAAAGATACTACGAAGGGTTAAACGAAGTGAGCTAGAGCATTTGACTGGTCATATCAATCCTTAGGCAGGAAAGGAGTATCTACAAAGCTACTAAAGGTAGAGAAAGAAAACAAAAGAGACTTAAACCTAGTGAAATGCATTAGGGATTGTTGAGATCCCACATCAACTATAGATATTGCTACAGTAGAGCTTAACAGCTTATTAAGGTTTGGAAATCCTCACCTCATGAATTAGCTTTCGAGATTGAGTTAGGCCTAGCCTAATTTCGTGAAGGATGAAGAGGATAAAGTTTTAATCACAAGAAAAGATATCAAGGATCACTGGAAGAGTTACTTTCAGAAGCTATTTAATGAAGGATGCTTGATTTTATTACACTTTGATAGGCTAAATGCTGTAGAAAAGGGCACCAAAATTATACCTTCTATTGTAGACTTCAGGAATTTGAGGTAAAAGAAACATTGAATAGGATAATACTGGCAAAGTAGTTCGATTGATAGTAAACCTATAACCTATTGAGTTATTGAAGAATCTAGCAGAAACTGGTATAGGATGGCTCATAGAGTTGTTTAACGTGGTTGTAAGGTTTAAGATCATGCTGGATGAATGAAAAGTGCTTCGGTCCCTATCTATATGAACAAAGTTGATATACAAAATTGCACAAATTTCAGGGGTGTTAAACTTATGAGCCATACCTTGAAGCTACGGGATAGGGTTATTGTATCTGGTTATATGCCTAAACTATAACAAGACAAGACACCCTTTACTTTTGGTACATTACTAGTAATTACTAACTTAACCAAGAAGACACATAACAATAAATTAGATTTCTTGACAGATTCTGTCATGAACCAGCAATACCAAAAACTTTTTTTAGGTGAAGACACACAAATGATTTTTTATATTACATCTCTATCAGATTCCTTGTTTTTCTTATATCAAAGATTTGGTTGCCTTCATCATTTTCTTGTACTGTTTGCTATCGAATATTTCCATGCTTGGCTTCATTTGCTAGCTGAAAGTTTCAGTCTTTCAGATACATTATATTGTTTTGACTTTTGAGTATGATAAATTAATTTGCTGAGTCTCTTTTTTGTGGTGTAGGTTCTGAAGTTGTGCAGGCAACAAATGTGGATCAGCAAAATGCCAGAGAAGAACCAGCTAAACAGAGTTCAACTACATCAGTCTTTGTGAACTCCCAACCAATGCGGGAAGAACAAATTCAGAATGCTGTGAAATTTCTATCACACCCAAAAGTTAGAGGTTCACCTGTCATGTATAGGCGATCATTTCTAGAGAAGAAGGGCCTTACGAAGGAGGAGATTGATGAAGCATTTCGGCGTGTGCCAGTAAGCTACTTTTTTTTTTAAATTATTTTATCAGTCACTCAACCTAGACTGCTCTTTCACAGGCAACCAATTGATTATCAGTTTATCAATTCCTGTATGTTATCCTTGCCTTTGTTTCAAATCACAGGATTCAGCTCCAACTGTGCAGACAGGTGGTGTAAATCAAGGTGAAGCATCTAATATTGAAGTTTCCCTTTGTACCTTTGGGTTAAGTCGTTGAGTTAAACTGCATTTGAAATCTCTGTTTAACTAATTTTTAAATAAAGCTGGATTGTGCTTAAGACTTAAGTTACACTTAGAACATGGCTTATTGTAATTCTAACAGATGGGCAATTGAAATCATCATCAAACATTCAGCAACAAGCCCAACAACAAACTTTGCAGCCGGGTTTACCTGCTTCTACTGGTGTTAATACTTCATCGGGAACCTTATCACGCTCCAGATTTCACTGGTCCCATGCCCTTATTGCAGTTGGATTACTGGCTGCTTCAGGTGCTGGAACAGCTATAATAATTAAGGTATTTCCACCTACTGTCATGCGTGATGCCTTCTAAATTAGTACTTAATGGATTAGTGCATATTGCTGTACTATGTTCAGTTGTTATTGACTTTTTATATCCTTTCTTGTACTTGATATATTGCTATATGCACAACTTTTATCACATTGCTCTTTGACCTACACTGAACTTTGGAAGCTTTGCTCCATGTTTTAGAATTCTGTTCTCCCTCGGTTAAAATCTTGGATACGTAAGGTTGTCTTAGACAATGAAGATGAACAATTAAAGAAAACTGACAACAAACCAACACCGATGGAAGAAGCTGCGCAAGCTGCAAAATCAGCTGCAGCTGCAGCTGCAGATGTGGCAAAAGCCAGCCAAGAAATGCTGGCTTCAAAAGGTGAAGGTGGGTTTGTTGAACTTTAATTTTCATGCTGTAAAATGTCTATGAATTTTTTAACACTCCTACTCTCGTTGGTGTATTTGAGGACGAACCCTGACACAGCGGTAAAGTTGTGTCTTGGTGACTTGTTGGTCATGGATTTGAATCCGGAAACAGCCTCTTTGCATATGCAAGGGTAAGGCTGCGTACAATATCCCTCCCCCTTACTTGCACATAATGTGGAGCCTCCGGACATTGGGCTACGTAGTTTTTTTTTTTTTTTTTTTTTTAACTCTCGTTGGTGTATTTATGAGAAATGACTGTGCTTATTGCTGCATCTGGTTGTATACTTTGCAGAGAGGAGATACTTTGTGGAAGTTGTGAGCCTTTTAGATAAGCAAGTACAAGAAATGAAGTCAATGACAAATGCCATAAGAAGGTTGGAAGGTAATTGAGCATTGCCATTTAATCTATTGGATTGAGATAAGGAGGTTGGAAGGTTGGAAGTCAATGACAAATGCCATAAGAATTTTCAAATGCTTTGAATAATTTATTCAGGGTTTGATTTATGATTTGCAAATAGCACTTGCAAATTTGTCAAAGAAAGCATGTGGTTGTGCAATCGAGAAACTTGTATATATTAATAGCCTCTTAAGAGCCAACAAGGTGGCTCATGGTGACCAAGAGCTTTGACAAATATTATGCACATTTTAACTATTCTAACTGGATTTCTAGCATTATGATTCCCTTGAATTCAACTTTCATCCAATTGTTTGAGGCTTATTGATAAATTTTGATGGCTTATCATGTCCAAAATTATAGCAGCTTTATGCTGGAGTTTTAAACAGCTACTCAGAAATCTTTTTAAAAAAAGTTCTTGCTGAATATTTGTTTCTGCCAAATTGTGGACAAAATATACCTTCTAATGGAGTTTCTGTCTCAGGGCAAGAAGATCTTCGAATCAGTCAAACAAGTTCAAAGGTCAGATATAAATAGACATAAATGGGGACTGTGTCTGTATTTTTAATGAAATTTTGGCACTGCTGAATGCTGATCCTTATTTAAGTTGTATAAAATAAAATTTAACTTTTGTCAGCTGTAATTTTTTAAAATATATGCAGCAACTGATTGTGAATGGAAAAGCGGACTACGACTTGCGTTCAGGTTGTCATGTTGGTAATTAAGTCTAAATTAAATTAGTCTTATTTTCTGAATTGTTACCTACAATTAGAATATCATGTGCAGTGAGATCTTCATCCCCACCTACATCTGTTGAACCATCAAGTGGTCTTCATCCAAAGGCATATGCGGAGGTAGTAATTATATTGCTTATTTAATTATTTCTTTTGCATCCCCTGCCTTGCCTTTTATGTATGGATCATATAGAAATGCTTATCATTATTTTCGGTTGTGTCTTGAATCTCACTTTTATAGTAATCAAAATATAACGTTTAGGCATTAAATACTTTGGGATTTGACTATAACTTTTCTATTGTGGCCACCAAAAGTACCCAAGTCATCACAGCTAATTGAGTGTGCACAATTAAGATTTTTAACCAGGATGATGAAATTGTGATTTAAGTCTATTGTGCAGATTTTTTTGGTTGGTACTGGTTACTACATTCTTGTGTGTCAGTTGCATAGTTGTGCGGTTGTGCCTAATTTACTCTATTTACATTGCATGTTAGTTGATTAAAGTATTTAAGAGTATTTGCTTCCAATGAGATTCTCCATTTTCTTAGTTATTTTAATTAAGGTATAGTTTCAGTTGAACAATCCTTCATGTGAATTGCTTCCTTCAATTCATTATTTTCATGTATACTGAACATTTTGGTTCTCTGATTTTATTTTATGTTATTTTTTATGTTGTAGGATATCTTATTTTCTACTAGTTGTATCTTCTCTTTTCTGTCTCTAAATAAACATCTCTAAACCACTAACCAAAATCAAATTGTGCTCATAGTTTTTACTAAAACAGACAATTGAAGGAACAAAAGCTCATTAGAATATTTAGATGCTTTCTGTGGGAACTCCTATCCATCATATTCAAAAAATGTGAAACAGAAACCTGATTAGGATTTGTCATTGCGGTTCAGAACTTCGATATGCTATTGTTGATTAGTAGTAATTAATGAATAGTGTGTAGTGTCTTTGTATTTGAGGGAATGGATGTGGAGAGCTAATTATTTATCTTTTTAAGATTACTTTTTTTAATCTGGTACCAGGGTACGTTAGTTTTTTTGTTTTTTTTTTTTTTTTTAAGATTTTGTTTTAAGTGTACTATTTTTTCTTGCAGATAATGGCCATGGTCCAAAGAGGAGAGAAGTCTTCTAATATTAAGGTAAACCTTTACGCTTGTTGATCTAGATAAATTTAGTTGCATGATATAAATCATACAATTTGTGCACCTTCAATATAAAATTATGAATTTTTTTTATTGACTTGAAAGTAATTAGAGTTTTATATGTGAGGAGTGGTGTTACTGTCAGATAAGATTATGGTGTGCAAATAAGATTACACTTCCAATTACATGATAAGTAATGTTTAAATTGTGTTTATTTCTCTCGAGTCCCATTTAATGTCTATCATTAGAGAGGTAGGCACAATTTAAACTTACAAAAACGTCAAATTACTGGGATAGATCTAAATTGATCCTTATTTTCTTTAGAAATGAAGTGTGTTGAACTGAATGATTTTTATACTTGGCCACTACATCTGATTGAAGTTTATTTAGGCTGAGGTAGGAAAAATGATTGGAAAGAAGTGGAAAAAATGAATAAATTGTATGTTGCATTCATCAGATGCTTAAGTCTCAAATGGTATTATTTCATATGAATCTGATTTTATGCTTCAACTTCTCCTGGGCATAGCATTGGGAGGTTAGTCAGGTGCAAAGCACATCTACCCAGATGCTTCAGTCTCAAGTAAATGGTGAAGACTTGAATACCAAGGCCCAGGATGCCCCTCTATTAAATGGGGATGACCCATTACCCTGGTGGCAGAGGAAAAATGTCAGAATTAGAGAGATTGATAATGAAAATGAGTCTAATGGAGTACCCTATGGTGCTGCATCCAGTCATCAGCCAGTCCAACAGCCAGTTCAACGCGTATGGGTTCCTCCTCAACCTCCCCCCATAGCTATGCCCGCGGCTGCAGAAGCAATCAGACGGCCAAAGCCAGCTGCCCAAAAGGACCAGGTGTCTGATAATCAGTCAGTAGCTCATTCTTCAGACGGTTCCGATGAGGTACATATGGCCCCAAAACTATTGGAATCTGAAGGTGCAGTTGAGGGCAGCAGTATCAGCTCGGTTCCCACCTCTAGTGAGATACAAGAGGAGCACGAGTGCAAATATGATGAGAAATGAAGGTGAATCATGCATGATCTATCATGAAAAACATGATTTGGAATAAGCTTGCCAACACAATCTGTTTCATAATCATATTAGTTTTACGTTGAACTGGACATCAATACAATATGCAAACGCACGTATCTTTCTATGCAATAATTTGTTTACTAATGTAAAAAGGTTTAATTACTCTGCCGTCCCTGAACTTCTACTAAATTTTGTGATGTGTGCATTTTAATATATTTTTTATTTAGGCTATGCTTGATTGAACTTAAGACCGGTTTCAATGTTTATATATTATGTAAAACCAATTTTAAGATTACCAGTATTAAACTAAAAAGGATAATTTATTAAAATTATTTTAATAGATTTGAAAATTATCTTTTGGAGTTTGGAGTTACAAAATTACTTATTAAATTGTCATAGCTTCATTTTATATTTCATTTTTTAAGATTGAATTAATTTGTAAGTCTTGAACTGTTTGACGATTTTTAATTAATTCTCTGGGTTATTTTCTTCAATTAGGTTTTTGAATTTGTATTTATTTTTAATTGAATCTTTTCATTTAATTACCATTATGAAAAATTTAATAATAGGAACCTAATTAAAAAAATAAATACAAGTTTAAGGACTTAATTTAAAAAATATTCTAGTACCTATAAAGAAGATGGGGAATTGTGTTGATGAAGATCAGCTGGAACTCAGGCTTCCCACTGTACAACTCATCATAATTAAGATTAATTCTTTCTTTGATAATAAAATTCGGTAATTTTTGACCATTTGTAAGCAAGTGGTGCCGTCAGAAAGAATTTGGTCCATTCTATGACTATAGACAACAACAAAAATGAAATTATAGAAATAAATAAATTAATAAATAAGAGATCCACTGTGTTTGCAGTCAACAAATGCTAGGACCTTCAAGCATCTCGTTGATTCTTAATTTAATTTATTCCATTGTTAACATCTAACTCCAGAGTTTGACCTTTATAGTATATAATTGTAAAGATAAGATTTTGCTGAAGTTAACATGTATTTAAAGTGAGTAAATAAGGGTTTGTTTATTATTTATTTTATTTAAAGTGTTTTATGATTTTAACCTACTAATATAACTTAAAGCCGATACATTTCTAAATTCTAATCTTAAAATAAACTTACTTTAAAATATTTTCTAATTTTAATTGTCTATATATCTATAAAATATGTCAAACAACTTGCTACTTGTTGACTGCTGATTGCCGGACAGTAAAAGTTCATTTTTTTTTTCATTTTCTTTTTAAGAAAATTTAACATTGATTTATTTATTTATTTTTTAAATCTAAGCTATCAGCACGGACCACACCTAGTTAAGTCGTAGATCAAAATCAGTAAATCACTGTGGGAAGATATAATGCCTTTGAAAAGGAAAGGTGCGTGGCTTATTAGGTTTAGAAAAAAGCAATGCATACAATATCCCAAATCAAGGTCAAATATTTGTATTTGAACTCGATTTGAATATATTTATTATATTATATTTAAGTTTGAATTCGAGCTCAGTCTGGCATATAATTTTGTAAATTTTATTTTATAGCATAACATTTAACTAAAATTAATATATTTGAAAATTTGAAGTTAGAACGTCTTACACGACGGCGTCGTTATGCGGTTGCTGGTTTTATTCAATATTTATCCTGTTTTCAACAATATAATATAATATAATAAAAATGAGCAGTTTATTGTTTCTAAATTAAAAGTTGATATTATTATATTTTCCCCTTATCACTTTTTTTTTAAAAAAAATATTATTATATGAATTGAAGAGGGAAGTATAATATTGAAAAGAAAAAAAATATTTAGTAATTTTTTGTATACTGAAGAAGTATGATCCTAATGAATTCGGTCTCTTTAAAATGAGTACCTAATTTTAAAACATAAAATAACTCCCTCAATTTACATTTACGTATATATATAAATTACAGATGTATTAGAATATCAACTATTATTACTTATTTTACTATTACTATTTTTTATGATCTAAGTCTGATTAAATTTGCTAGTAATAAAATGAGGGGCTGCTACTTTGAACCAGTCCCGTGAAGCGAAGCACGTGTTTTTGTCAGCATTCCTGTCACGATTGTAGACTTGGGTCAGTGCTTAAATTATATTATCTGCACCTAGCTAGTATATTTATTTCTTTAACAATAATAATTAATAAAAACCCGTAGAACATTTTAACAATAACTCAATAATAACAACCTGTTTTGTCTGCTCTAGCCTCTAAGAAAACACAATTTTTTTACTTTTCTTGTAAAAGATTTATACTTTCTAAAATATTATTATTTGGCTCCCAGTATATTTCAGATTAACTACTGTTTCGACTTCTCTAAGAAAACATAACTTTTTAACAACCCGTTTCGACTAATGTAAGAGAACATAACTTTTTAAGATTTGGCATCTAGATTTAAGATTTTTATTGGTGCTTATACTAAAATTACTTATCCTCCCTTATTTTAAAAATACGAGGAATATTATTCTTTATGAAAAGTATTTACCTTCATTTTTCAGCATCACTTTAGTTTTATTCAAACACCTTTTTAAACTTTATTTGTATTTATTTTTAATAATGATTAATTTTTTTGAAGAGTGTAATAAGTAAATTAAAATGGAATTTAAAGTAAAAATTGAAAATTTATCTACCATCGCTTTTAATCAGAAACATTTTGTAAATATAATTTCACTTTCTCACTTTATATATTTCTTAGTTTAAAGGAACTAACCACTTATTTAGTTTAGTTAGGATGGAAATATTGGATTTTCATAATTTATTTGAGAAGAAAAATGGAAATGAGAGAAGTTATTTTCTTAGAATTTACTAAAAACATTCCTCCCTTCAAATTGAAACAAAATGGGAGCAGAATGATCTCTCTTTTGTTTTATTTTTTAAAATAAAATTGTCTATAATCTATATTTTAAAAAAATAATGAATAATTATGTTAATAAAAATAATAGATAATTTTTTATTTATGATAAAAACATTTTATATTTTTATTTGTCTTGAATTTCTTTTTGGCTCTTTCAAACAAATAAGAGAGAAATTTGTCTATGTTTTTCGTATTTAAATTTATCCAAATAAAAAAATTCTTCTATTTCTCACTTTTATATTTTTATATTCCTATATCTTTAACTATCAACCAAGAGTTAGTTCATTTAAATCATAAGTATGAGTTGTTATAAATTTTATAATACATAACTTCAATTCTTATAAATAAAAAAATATATATTTATTTATTATATCTACATGAAACATATTTATTAATATAATATAAAAATAATATTTTAATGATAATTTTTTTTATCCATAAAAATTGAGGTAGACTCTTTATTAAACATCTATTTTAATGCTAGTACATACATACAAATTATACTACAAGAAAATAAAATACTGCATACATATAAATCTACTAGAGGTAATGGGTACTCTATCCAGTGTCCACCCAGTGAGTGAGTGCATATATATATATATATATATATATATATATATATATATATATATATATATATATATTGAGTGGACGGCAAGTGGTGATTCCACACACTTTGCATACTTCAAACTCTATTTCGTCCTCTTTCTCTTTTTCTCTATGCTCTTTAATTCCTAGTTACCATACCCACCTTTCCATTTTTCTGTTTTTCCCGGGAATTGTTTGGTTGAAGAGAGGAAATTATGTTAAAGAAGAAATTTTCAAAAAAAATAGCATAGGTTATACAATTTTTTATTTTAATTTAAATATTTTTAAAATTCTCTTCTTTTATTTTTAACTTCGATAGAACCAAACAATCTCATACTTTCACATTTATTATAATATAATAGTAATAGTAACAATTGAAAAAAAATAAAACTGCATCTCTCTCTAAGAAGTCAGAAACCACATCCTCTGTTGTCTTCTACTTATTTTATATATATATATATATATATATATATATATATATATATATATATATATATGTATGTATAAAAACTAAGCCATTTCAGGCACCACACAACATAACCTCCTTGTGCAGCCACCATTATTATTGGAGATTTCAATTCTTTGTCCTTCAAACTCCTCAAGTTGGGTTTATGTGATGATGGCTCTCAACATCTCTTCTCCCGCTGAAGTCAAGTCCACTTTTTTCGCTGATTCCTTCAAGTCTAACTGCCTCACAGCAAAATTCCCAGGTCCTTTCTTATCTTCATCTCTTCATTCTCGCTATTCTTCCTTCATTGTGTGTTCAGGGAAAAGTCAAAGCCTACGACTTCATAGAGGAACCCCCCTCCCCATTTGAATTATTGTTATTTTTGTCCCTGAAATTATTCCATTTTTTGGTTCTATCATGTTATGAGCTACTTTGTTGATGTTACGGTGTTGTGTACTATGATGTTTTGTTCTATGGAAAGGCAATATTTGTTTTGTTGTGTTTTGATGTCAATTATTACATGGAGCATACAAGGTTTGACTTTGATGGTGCTTTGATTCTCAGGTGGGTTTGCTTTTAAGAGAAAGGAGCGTGGAGCAGCATCTGGAGGGCGGGTTTATTGCTCAGTGCAGGCAACACCACCACCACCGGCCTGGCCGGGACGAGCGGTTCCAGAACAAGGTCGCAAGACTTGGGATGGACCAAAACCCATTTCAATTGTGGGGTGTACTGGTTCAATTGGAACTCAGGTATTGTGGAAATGGAATCTCCCTATAAAATCATAATCGTAGATTGTAGTGTTGTAATATATTGGAATTAATGGCAAATAATAGTCTATTAGAAACAGCTGTCCCAGAAGCTAGCTTAATTAAGGAGAATTAGTGTCAGTGTCTTATAAGGAGTATTCGGGTTATATACTAAATCAATGTAGGACATCTTAACACACCCCCACGCCCAAGATTGAAAATCTTGATTGTGATGTTTGCATGATTGAACATGTGGGTAGGCAGAACATCTTCAAGATTGGTTAGGTTCTGATACCAATTTGAAAAGGAAGATTTAGAACTGAGTATTATTTTTTGATAATCTGAAGCTGATATTGGCTGGACTTGCAAGATGTTGTTTGATTGCAAACATTTGTTGGAAATAATTTGCTTTTTTAGTATTTTTGTACCAGTACTCTTATAAAATAGAAAGGTTTCAAATGAATATGCGAGTTTTTTTTTTTTTTGGGGGGGGGGGGGGGGGGGTCATAGATGAATGTATGACTAGAAATTGTTGATTGTTTACCCCTTGTAGATGGCTTGGCTTGCCTTTGTCTCTTATCCTTTGATGTAGAGCATCTTTTCCCCTGTTTGCTTTTGTAGACACTAGATATTGTGGCAGAGAATCCAGATAAGTTTAAAGTTGTGGCACTTGCAGCTGGTTCAAATGTTACTCTTCTTGCAGACCAGGTAACCACTTCACTCCAAGCATGTAATGGAATTATGTATTGATTTGTCTCTCAATCTATGACCAGATTTAAATCTGAAATTTCACAATATCGATTGATTTACTTGATGAATTTACTCACATGGCGAATTTACTATTGTAATTGTCATCACATGACTTGCAATGAAAAGGATCTTCCTGGTTATGTTTTCAAAGAATTCAGGTGTAGTAGTCGCTTTTAATATTTATGTTTGCACAGGTAAAAAGATTTAAGCCTCAACTTGTTGCTGTTAGAAATGACTCCCTAATTGCTGAACTTGAAGAGGCCTTGCATGATGTTGAAGAAAAACCTGAGATCATCCCTGGAGAGCAGGGAATCATTGAGGTGGACATTGAGTTTATTCATATGCAGTAATTTTGTTTAGAGAGCCTATTTTTGTTTTTCATAAGCTATAGCTTATATATTCTCAGGTTGCTCGTCACCCAGATGCAGTCACTGTAGTCACAGGAATAGTAGGCTGTGCAGGACTGAAGGTAAACCTCTTTTCCCTATTTTGGCCCTTCTTGGTAACCAGTCTCTTTGCTGTGCCATGTAATGAGGTCTTCAGTGTGGAATATCTGCATATCTTTCAATATTAAACTTCGTCAAACAATTTGGAGAGGTTTTATTGTCCAGGGGATAGAACAAATAGAAGGATATCATCAAGTTCATAACGAGACATCAACAATAACAATCAAACCTTATTCAACTAGCTGGAAAAGAGTGGAGCATGCTTATCAATTTCATATTAGGGCATTGATTGTTTGAATGGAGAATGAATCATAAATGTTAAAGCATATCATCATATATATAATGAAGGTAGAATAGAAGTATAAGAAAACAGAAAATCCACTAACTAAATATGGTATCAGTTGTCAGTTATCAGACAACAGATATTAGAAAGCTGAAATCCTCTCATTATTTTGTTAGCCAACAGTTGCTGCGATAGAAGCAGGGAAAGACATAGCTTTGGCCAACAAAGAGACATTGATTGCTGGAGGTCCTTTTGTTCTTCCTCTTGCTCAGAAGCATAATGTAAAAATACTTCCAGCTGATTCAGAACATTCTGCCATCTTTCAGGTAAGAATGCACATATATTAAAAAATTTGTGTACAACAAGATGAATAGACATTCTCATGTTATTTATTATCTATATATTCTCTGGCCTCTGCATCTTTCTTATTGTGTGCAAGCAGTTATTTTATCATCCACTCCACTTGGTACTGCAAAAGCTTAAAGGATTCTTGTTGGCTTCAGTGTATCCAGGGTTTGCCAGAGGGTGCACTTAGGAGAGTTATTTTAACTGCATCTGGAGGTGCTTTCAGGTGTGTATACGACTTCATTTGGCTGTTTTGCACATTCAATGACTCCATGTTTTCTTCTTCTGTTGGAAACATTTATTTTTTGGGGGAATGGAAGGAAACTGGAAGGGAATATGTAGTACTCTGAACTTTCCTATGTATATCTCAATGTCTGATTGCTATTGTCTGTTGAGTCAATATTCTTTGATCATGGAAAACCTGGCATTGTTGCTCTCTTAGTTCTGCTTCCAGGCTCGATATAATCGATTTGACTATAAGTATCATTCCCTTGGTGATTGACAGGGATTGGCCAGTTGATAAACTGAAAGATGTTAAAGTTGCTGATGCATTAAAACATCCTAACTGGAATATGGGGAAAAAGATAACTGTGGACTCTGCTACCCTTTTTAATAAGGTTTGTTTCTTTTTTTATGCCAACATATTGAATGAAAAGAGCCTTTTTATAAATCTGTTTAATTATGTGGTATGAATTTCCTAGCTATAAGGTAAATTTCTTCTACTTCTTCACAGGGTCTAGAAGTAATTGAAGCACATTACTTGTTTGGAGCTGACTACGATCATATTGAGATTGTCATTCATCCACAATCAATCATACATTCAATGATTGAAACACAGGTCTAAGCCTTATTCTATGTTATGTTGGTTACCGCATTTTAATATCCATATATTCGGATGCAAATGGATGAGGAACCATAGTACCTACAAATGGGTGGGGGTAAACTTGTGTATAATATAGAAAGGGTATAGAAGAAAGGAGAAAAATATCATTAAACATTGTTAATCATATTATCTAATACTAAATTATTTCTTGATTCCAGGATTCATCTGTTCTTGCACAATTGGGGTGGCCTGATATGCGTTTGCCAATCCTCTATACATTATCATGGCCTGACAGGATTTATTGTTCCGAAGTCACTTGGCCGCGCCTTGATCTTTGCAAGTACTGTAATCTTTCCCTGCAGCTTACTAATTTCAACTCTATCAATTTCTATTTTCAGTGCTTACCAAAGAAAATAGACAGATCCAGTTGATATAGAGTTTTCAAATTTTGAAGCCTTTACGTTAAATGAAAATTTTATTCAGTCCAATTTGAATTATCGATGGTTCTTATTTGAAGTGTGGTTATGCAGGCTTGGTTCACTTACATTTAAAACTCCAGATAATGTAAAGTATCCATCCATGAATCTTGCCTATTCTGCTGGTCGTGCTGGAGGCACAATGACAGGAGTTCTTAGTGCAGCAAATGAAAAAGCTGTAGAGATGTTTATTGATGAAAAGTAAGTTTTTGTGTTGTTTTTTCCTCATTACAAATTAGAAAGCTGTAGATTGTGTCATGTCATTCTAAGTTCTAACACTGCCTGATGCACGTGCACTGCTCTTCATAGGGTACATATGTCTTATTGGCAATGTAAATTCTCCTCTAATTGGCTATTTTGCTTGTTCCAGGATTAGCTATTTGGATATATTCAAAGTTGTGGAGCTAACATGTGAGAAGCATCAAAATGAATTGTTATCCTCTCCTTCCCTTGAGGAAATTATTCACTATGACCTGTGGGCGCGAAAATATGCTGCTAGTTTGCAAGACTCTTCCAGCTTCACTCCTATTCTTGCATGAGGATGATTAAACTAGGGATGTGGCTGATGCTTCCCAATTGCCTGCTTTCACCATAATTTCTTCGGGCATTGAACAATGTAGAATGGTGCATTCCAGATGTTGAAAATTAAATAGGTTTTTTGTTTATGGAATATTGGTGTTTTAACACCTTTCAATTGATCTTATAGTTTTGTCGTAATTTCATTGAAAACGATGTCTTTTTAATAGTCAATAGGAGCCTAGGAGGTTGGTTGGTTGCCTATGAATGTGTCAAAGTCAAGAAGGGGAATGGATTTTCTCATATTCAAAATTTACATGATGTGGTCAACTAGAAGTTTTGTATTTCTCTTTTTCTAATAGAATTAAATAAGTTGAGTCTTACAAAAATTAATAGAGATAGACACAAAAGTTGACCAATCACCAATCACTTTCATAAAAGGATTCCTTTTCTTTTCCCTCAACACACATTCGTTGGCTGATATTATTATATGAAATTGGTATTATTTGGATATCATAGCTATTACCCTTGTAAAAAAGAATTATTGACTCTGCTTGACGGTTTTGCTTTTCTCATCTTTTATATATTTTATTTTATTCTTGGCCTGTGTAGCATGCGTTACATTGAAAGAAATAATTGATGGTGCAAAATTCCTAACCTTCAAATATCTACTGTAATGTCTTGAGTGTTTACGTTTACATGTGGTATTCCTCACACTTAGAGATAGAAACTGGCAGGGTATAAACTATAAGGTACTTAATTAACGCATGTTTGAGTTTTGTGGTTCTTTTGCTGTCCCAGGAATTTGTTACCACATCCTCCTTTTATATAATGTAGGTACTTAATCAACTGAGTTTTTTTTTTTTTTTTTTATCATCGTATCGTATTATTGGTACAAAATATATATTAATTTTATTTAATCATTAATTTTTGTTGAAAAATTATGTTAATCACTTTTAATAAAATCTTTATTTTCAATCATGTTTTCCATCTCACTTTTATCATAATCAATTTTGTTTATCTCTTGCTCATTCGATTCGATGATAGAAGATTATAAATTTTGTAAGTTTTACGTATCATTATATTAGATTTAGTTTTAGAAACATATTGTCGTCAACGTAACATTTATGAAATTTGCACTACTACAATTGAGGCAAACGATGACGGTTCTCAACCCCTTACGACGACGGTTGTAGAACCGTTTTTGTTACGCGTGTTATTGGAAATGATGACATTCGACGACGGTTGTTAAAATCATCTTTGTTAATGTTTTTTTTTACACACCTATAAAGACAATTTTTATCCAAAACCGTCTTTGTATGTACACAAACAAAGACGGTTTTGGCTAAAAACCGTTTTTGTTTCTCTTGTCTTTTTTTTACACACCTACGAAGACGGCTTTGGCTAAAAATCGTCTTTGTTTCTCCTTTTTTTTTACACACACCTACGAAAATGGTTTTTATCCAAAACCTTCTTTGTTTCTCCTGACTTTTTATTTTTTTATTTTTTACACATCTACGAAGACGGTTTTTAGCCAACACCATCTTTGTTTCTCCTTTTTTTTTTTCTTTCTACATGCCTACAAAGACGATTATATAATTAATGGACTTAACTGAATTTACACTAAAATAAATAACAAAGGCGAATAAAACCATCCTTTTTACACACCACATTGAAGATTTTTTATTATATAAAATAAATAATTTTAAACTAAAATTATGTCAAATACCATGGCACTAAAATAAATAACAAACCATAATTTTATATAACATCATTAAAACAAACCATAATAGATAATTCCATCACCTTCTCTTCAGCACCGAAAGCGACAATTGTTCTAATATTCCCTACTGCATCACTTGCTACTTGACTTGCTTCCTCATATAGTTTCTGTGGAAGATATAGAGCACAATCACATTGGTCAAATGATATTAGCATTAATTAACTACATAACAAAGATGTACTAATTAAATATAATCAAATGATGTATGGATATTTGAGACCATTGGATTTACCTTTGGAATGATAAAGGGCACATTTGCCCTAACCCAGAAGAAGAAAATGAAAAGGTGAGCGAGAGGGGTTCTTACCAAAGTGGAGCGCACGAGAACGGAAGGAAGATTTGCTAGCTTCAACGAAAGTTGAAGAGAGCAAACAGGCTCAGAGGCACGACCCACAACTTTGTCACCCTGTGCTTCGTCACCCACAACATTGCCTCCAGCTCGAACCTCTCCATCACCACCATCGCGCTCCCTCGCCATAGCGCCGCATATGTCACCACCGCCAGCCGAAACACGTGAAACATCGGCAGAGCGCTCAGGTACATAAGCGCCACCGTGTTCCCATGCTTTACGTCGCGCCGTTGAGGTCGAGGGAGGAGAGGAAGTAGGGAGTCACTTAGAGGGAAGGGATTTAAGGTTTGGGTTGAGGAATGTGAGGATGAGAGTAGAGGAACGGGCGAGAACAGCGCGCATGAGAAAAATAAAGACGGTTTCTTAGTAAAACCGTATTTGAAAAAATGTTTCAAAGGCGGTTTTGTAATAACCGTGTTTAAAAAGGTCCAATTTATTACCAAAATGCCACCGCACCACATTCAAAGATAGTTTCTTGGAAACCGACTTTAAACCAGTGTCGTAGAAGGTGCTTTACATAGTAGTGTTGCGAACATTCTTCTATAATATATGCAATTAAAAAGGAATAATATTTTTGCTTAATTGATCAAGTGTGTTAGTACTTTGTTTGCAGTCAAAAAGAAAAGAAAAACTTGTTAGTTTGTTTATCATTTTTCACTTATAAGATTTCTTTTAAAACTTTCATTCTAAGAATATTAAGAACATGTACAACATTTAAGAAACATGGCAAGTAATTTATGTTTACAATTATAATTATTTCAGTGATATTGATTTATTCTAAGATGTATAATATTAAATAATAAAATATATGTATTTGAAATTTAATTAATAAAAATAATAACTTAACTAATTAGATAAATAAAGTGATTACTAACTAAGATAAACAGAATCAAGATAATAAGGGAATT
>PYAF01002790.1:282875-299710 GCA_007407185.1 Glycine tomentella
CAAATAAATAAATTAAACCTAACATATCTCTTATTTTATATAAGAATGTGTTTTTAAATCATAAAAATATATATTTGCGGATATTACATTGGCAAATTAAAAAAGAATAATTGTGTAAGGTCACAAAGATACAATTAAGCCTAAACTCACATGCGAGAATCACTTCTCTTACTTTGTATTCATGAATAAAATTGCACCAAGGCTATCCACATAAAGTTCAAATTTCTTGCTCTGTAAATTTAATAAATAGTCTCAACACTGGAGGCAAAAAAAATAGTGGGTAAATCATGTCCCTGCATGACGTGTTTAATCACGTCCATGCAGGACGTGTCTTGTGCAAACTCACGCCCACACAGGACGTGTTTGGGCCTCATTCGCGTCGTCCCAGGACGTGTTTGAACACGTCCATCCTGGATGTAATTCAACACGTCGTACCACAGCGCATTCAACAACAGTAGATTCGTAAATAGCTTTCAAAATACCATATTTTGGTAATTTTTTAATAAAAACGCATTATTTTAATTTTTTTGCCACATGCCATGTACAACTTAACTACGTGGTTGGTTTAATTTTGACTAAAACAGTAAAAAGACTTACAATACCGCTTGACTACAGTATTGTTTTATTACTCACCGAAATTTACTACACCACTTGGCTAGGAGACTGTCTTATTACTCACTAAATAACATGCACTGCCTGAGTAGGAGATTGCTTTATTACTCACCAAAATAACATGCACCTCTTGTTTATGAGATTATTTTATGATTCATCAAACTGGCACATATATAGCGCCTACTACATAAAGCAGCTACTATGACACGGTTTTAAAGTCGGTTGCCACAAAACCGCCTTCAAATGTGGTGCGGTGGCATTTTGGTAATAAATTGGATGTTTTTAAAGACGGTTATTCCAAAACCGCTTTTGAAACATCTTTTCAAATACGGTTTTTATTAAAACCGTCCTTAAAAATCTCAAGCTTTAAAAATTCATCTTTATTTTTCTCGTGGCTGCTCTCGTCTGTTCCTCTGCTCTCATGTCATATTCCTCAATCGTAACCCTAAATCCCTTCCCTCTAAGGGACCCCTCCCTCCTCTCCTCCGTCAACCTCAATGGCGCGGCGTGAAGCAGGGGGACACAGTGGCGATTCTCTACTCCTCGAGAAAGATGGGGTTGAGCAATGGCATGGTTCTGAAGCACCGGAACTTCATTGCCGGTGATAATCGACATGGACGATGACCTCGTCAGGGAGCAAGACCATGTGTACCTGTGCATTCTGCCGATGATTCCCGCTTTGGGGCTGGCGGTGGTGACGTATGCAGCGCTGCGGCGAGGGAGTGCGGTGATGGTGATGGAAAGGTTCGAGTTAGAGGCGCTGCTGCGGGTGACGAAGCACAGGGTGATGAAGTAGAAACCCACTCTGGTAAGAACCCCTCTCGCACCCTTCTTATTTTGTTCTTCTGGGTTAGGGCAAATGTGCCATTTCTCATTCTTATTCTTTTGTGCCTCCACCCACTATAACCTCACCCCAAACCACCACCACCAGCACACGAAACCATTTCTTTGCTTTCTTATTTCTTAATGTCTCTTCCTACGGTTTGACAGAATATGCAATGATCAAGAAAAAGGAATTGAAAGCAATCGTTGAGACAATTATGGATCAAATTTCCTTTTATGTTGTATAATTTTGAGGAAATAAATATGTACCCTCAACTGCTTGAGGAAATGAACAAAACCCTGATAACCCCGTGTGTCTTTGTTCCAGGAACATGCATCAAATATTTCATATAATGTTGTAAATGGGCTGTGCAGACCCATCAATGATCAATCTGCCCAGTTTACATAACCATTGGAGATGGAGGAAATTTAGAAGGACTAGCTACTGTGTACGTATATTAGCTTGCCATAAACTTATCTATATAACTTCAGTATTTTTATTATTGTTGTTGCTATTAATTTTGTTTAAACTTTTAGCCTTTTTAAATTAAACTGCACTAGTTAACATCTCAGTATATACCAATTGGTTTGTTTTGACTTTGTGTGTGTGTGTGTGTGTGTTTCTTTTCGTGTTTTTTTTTCATGTTGAAGGTGTGACCTTGTTGTTGGTGGAGGGGTGAGTGACAGACTTGCTTCTGGGCTGTTAGAACCGTTTCCTTCTCACCTCAAGAGTGCCAAGGATCAGATTTCCAAAGGTGCCTATTCCATCACGACTTCTCTTTGACACAGTAGTAATACACAATAGGGTGTGGCATGTTTAGGTCAATGATATGAGTCTCAAATAAATGATACATGTATGTATTGGCATGCTTGATCACAATATTTTTAACTTCCTGCAATTTGAGACCTTTTTGTGTTAGGATGAGCATTCATCGAGTCTAACACTAAAGGGTTTTTTACTTAATTTGCTATTACTATATGATATAAATAACAGAGAACTTTTTTCAGATATTTAAAAGCAACGAAAGAAGCCTGACCTTGTTGTATGCTGCATTGCCTTAGACACTACTCCCCAAATAAAAATCTGTTGAAATAATGCATTTGGGTGCATGTTTTTATTTGATATAAAAATTGAGTAGATATAAAAATTCATAAAACATGTGTCATAAAATAAAGAGAAAATATGTAACTATATAAGGGAAGAATCTAATTTTTTATTTATTAGTTTTATGTTTTCCCCTGTTTGTCTTGTTACATCTATATTTAGCTCATGATGGCAAATTTTTTACACTAAGTTAATCTTCATTTAATGCTTTTTTATTCATCTTATTGTTATAATTAGCATTTTTGATAATACAAGTTTGCTTATGTATTTGTTGATCATTGATGTTAGAGTGTAGCAAATAATTATATAGCTTTTTCACATGCAACTGTGCACAAGGTTGGGGACTCTGCTGGTTGGACCATCATTAGTAATATAGATTACAAGAAGTGGGCTGCTACTAAGAACTTCCAAGTTGGTGACACTATCAGTAAGTCCCATCACTCCAATTGTCTATGGTTTTATTTATATATGTTCATTAGTACTTGTTAGCAGATAAGTTCAAAACTTAAAATTTGGAGTGACAGCATAAACAGAAAAGAAAAAAATTATGCATATACATCTTAAATGATACTCTATTGGAAGAAAGACCAAGAGCAATACCTAATGATAGTGAGAGTGTATAGGCATGATCACTTATGATCTTGACAAGAGCCAGAGCTGGAGAATGGGTGGGGAGGAAAGCTCATTAATGGAAATGTGGTGATTCACGATGAAGACTAAACGCGGTCTGATTAAGTTAAATTTAGGCTCAAGTTGAAAAAATCCAGTAAATTGGACATTTATCAGTTTTGAACCTCAATTTAGAAGTTTAAATTGAATATGATGTTCCCCCAACCAACCTCACAATAACCTGCATGAGACCAAGTAGCTAGTTGAGCCCAAATTGCACACGATCTGATTAAGTTAAAAATGCTCCAATTTAATTTAGATTTAAAATTTAAGTGCAAATAGCAAAAATAAAAAATAAACAGGAAATAGAGAGAAGCCTGTGGGAACACTAAGAGGATGAAAAATTATCAGAAGGAACTAGACAACTAAAACTTAACATTACAAATAAAAAATATTTTTTCTTTTAAAATGAATTTAAAATTATTTAATCTTGTTTTACCCAAACAATTTTTATTATTAGTTTAAATTTAAAAAATAAAAACTTACAATCATCTCAAACAAAACGTTGTTAGAAAATAAATATTTGGATCAAATATAAACAAGTCATAAAATATGGCTTATTTATAGTCATAACAAGATTTTTTAAACTATCATAACAAGTTATTTTAAAGCAAAAACGCAAAACAATTAAAAATTGATTGGAATATCATTGAGTTATAATCTAGTTCCCGCTGAATTTTTAAAATCATAACAAAACACTTTAGGTGAGACTCGAAAAGCTTATAAATATAATTTATGTCTTTTTGGTATATTTAAAATTACAGATTAATATATGATATACTTTCACAGTTCCACTAATTTCTTTTTATTTGACAGTTGTTGGGACAATTGGTATGAATGATTATTTGGAAGCAGGCACCATTAATTGTTTTCCTCTTTTAAATTGCAGAATGGCTAGAGTCAAGGGCAAGTCACAAGGTATTTATTTATGTTTCTTGCTTAACACTGACTCAAGATTAGTGGACCCATATTCTATTGTCAAGCCTTATCAGATAATTGAGGAAACAATTGTTCGAACACCCAAACACAAATATTCTTAAATTAATCAAGATACTCATTCATTTATTTATTATTCATGCTTAAAAAGAATACGTGGACCCATATTGTATTGTAAAGCCTTATTAGACAATGTAGGCTATACAAAAGAAGACTAATTGCCTTATTGATTAGAAAAAAGTTTGGAAGTTTCAAGGAGGAGTGCTGCAACTTTTTAATCACGTTTAGGAATCTTTGCTAGTACTTGCTTACTTTGTTGTTTTCTCATTCTTTTCATGGGATTCTTTGGAAGTTAGTATAAGAAAATGTTGTATGGGTATTCTGAATCAAATTTGATTCTGAGTATGTAATTTTTAAAATAGATTTTAATATATATACTTTTATTATTATTATTATTATTATCACTTCATGCTAATTATTAAATTAAAAAGATGTGTATAATAATTTTATTTTTGAAATAGAATCCATAACGCTTATAAAAACATTAAAATTAGACTAAATAGATAATACAAACATTAAGGGTTTAATATTTTTGGTCCCTAATTTTTTTTTAAAATTCTTTTGTTTTTAATTAGTTCTTTTAGCGTTTTTTTTCCCTTATACTTTTAATTTGTTACAATGTTTAGTTACTATTATCAAATAAAAATGTGAAGTAACAAATCATCTCAACAACTCATTAACTTATCATGACTTCAAGAAGTGTGAGTAATCACGTGTATTCTTTTTACAAATTATGTTTTTAATCTTTCATCAATTAATTTAACGTTATTAACTTATCTAAACAAATGGGGGATTTACAATTTGTTGAATTTTGTTTTATGGGATTTTACAATATTTTGGTAAATATTATAAAAGTATAAAAACACAAAGATAAATAAAAAAATACAGTAAAATTTTACTTTTTGTATATGTTTATTTTTTTTATCAGAATTTAGTTCAATTAATTAAATAATATATATAAACTATTATAAATTTTCTAATACTTTTAGTAGTTTTTAGTGGGGACCAATAAGTATGTCTCCACAATTTAGTTTTGAAATTTTCACAATATTGAACAAACCCAATTATATGATCGACGAACTATATAAAAAAAATGTAGGTTGGCTCCTTGAAATTTCAATATCCACAAAACTTAGATTTAATACTATATTTTTAATATCCACAAAACTGCAAGAGTGAGTTGTCTCTATCTCTTTGATTTATCCATTCCTCTGAACATTTTGAACCTATATATCCTTCAAGAATATAGTTTCTCTTTTCTGACTTTTGTCCTTATTCTTCAACTCATCTCACCAAGCCACGTCTAGAGTTTGAAGAAGAAAATACCCCCATTGGGGTCTTTTTTTTTCTTGGATTTTGCATGCTGAATTTCTGACCCAATTGGGTTCTCTTGCTTGAATTTTGAGTACTTCATTTCATTCATATGGGCACTTAGATCCTTACATGTGTTTTTCTTTTCATGGTTTTTTAAAATACCTTTTTTTTAGCACAATGAGAGTTTCAAGCTGAAATAATTGAGCTAGTTCTCTTTCTCTCTCTTGGGGGTGGGGAGTTCTATTTTATTTTTGTGTTAATTGTGGAAAATTTCCCAATCCAAACTCTTTTCAGTTTCTCTCTAGCTTCTTGGTGAAATACAGGAAAAGAAAAATACTTCCCCCCTATTTACCTTTGAAAAATTGAGTTCATTCAACTTGGTACCTGTGCTGTTCTGTGTGTGTTACTTGTTCTTGTTTTTTGCCTTGATTTATAAAATTCAGAGCTCTGATTTATAAATTTCAGAGCTTCTGGGTTTATTGCATCAAAGTTTGCAATCAGTAAGTTTAATGCGTGGATGCATGCTTGAACTTTATCTCAATTTTTTTCTTTTTTCTTTGTTCTGTTGGATTTTCTTTTATGGTTGTCATCATGTTTAAAAAATTATACTTTGTATTGCTGACCTTCTTCTCTCTTTGAATGTCTATGTGCCTACAGCAAAGGAACCAAAAGATGCAGATATAATTTGGACAAGTGTGCAGGTAGAGATGAGGATATGAAGAAGGCCACAGGAATTACAGATCAACAATGCATGTGTTGTATATTGTATGGATTATGGCATTATATATTTTGAGGCATGTCTTGTTATGAAGCATCATTGTTATGAAATTTACCTTGTATATTGTATGTATTATGGCATTATATATTTTGTAGACTTATTTTTGACCATTGTAATTAGAAACATTGAAATTAATATATACCATGAAATGATTTTTATTTTTATATACTTTGTATGGTTTTTTTTTTTTATATACCACTAATTCTATTATCTACGTAAAAAAAAAAAAAAACTACATCGGTTCTCAGAAAGAACCGTCTTAGAAAGCGGTTTTCTAAGACGGTTATTATATATGAACCGTTTTAGATTGTCATTTACTAAGACGGTTGTTAAGCATGAACCGTCTTAGAAAATGGCTTTCTAAGACGGTTGTTAGGTGGGAACCGTCTTAGAAAATGGATTTTTAAGATGGTTGTTAGGTGGAAACCGTCTTAGAAAATGACTTTCTAAGACGGTTGTTAGATGAGAACCGTCTTAGAAAAGCACTTTCTAAGACGGTTGTCATATAGGAACCGTCTTAGAAAAGAACTTTCTAAGACGGTTGTAAGACTGGAACCGTCTTAGAAAATGGCTTTCTAAGACGGTTACGAGTTAACAACCGTCTTAGAAAGCGACTTTCTAAGACGGTTGTCAACCGACTTTAAAAATACTATTTTTCTACGACACCTGTAACAACGATGGTTGTACAACCGACGTAGAAAGGTGTCCAGAATCGATGTAGAATGCTGTTTTTGTAGTAGTGTGATTTGAAGGTTGTTTTATTATTCACCAGAATGACATGCACTGCTTATCTAAATGTTTATTTTATCACTCACTCACATGGCATGCACCGCTTGACTAGAAGGTTACTATATTTCTCACCGAAATGACTTGCACCACCACTTGACTAGGAAACTGTTGTTTTGTTACTGATCAAAATAACGTGTGTGTTGTTTGTCGATCTAGAAGATTACTTTGTTACTCACAAAAATAACGTGCATGCTTTCTCTAAGAGATTGTTTTGTTACTGATCCACATGACATCGCTTGACTAAATGTTATTTTATTTATCATAAAAATAACTTTGCACCACTTAATTATGAAGTTGTTTTGTTAATGACCGAAATAGCATGCACCTCTTAGCTCTTAACAAGGAAATTACTTTGTTATGCTTACCAGATATGAAATATGACTTGATACACTTATTCATGGATAAGTCCAACCGTAACTAATTAAACTCAGTAAGCTTTGTCGGAAGTTAAGTAATTTAACTTTATTTTACAAAGAATGTCATCTATACACTTAGATCTAACTCCACCGATAAAGATATGTCCAATCCGAACTAGACTCAATAATAAACACTTTCAATAACCTAAATTAAGAAAAAATTAACAAAAGAAAACATACATGCCATCCACTTTAATCTGGTCTTGCTTGAAAATGGTTGCAAATTCCGAGCAAGTCCATTGGCGTTAGTAAAAAACCCAACTAATTTTTTGGCGGTGGTGCCACCATTGACGGCGGAGGTATGCTTAGGCGCCACCTTGCTGGTCCTCTTGCCATCGCTGTGACTCCGAGGCAGAAGATCTCGAATCTTCCAGCGCTTGGACGAGGGGCTTGCTTCTTGCACGGTGGGGTCCACGCGCAGTAGGTTCCCTCAGCCACGCCTTCTAGCTCGTGGCTGTCGATTACCGTCTCTCGCTCCTCTTCGAACATCAGCGTCCTCAGAGTTAAACGTGGATGACGAGCCGTTTCGACGGGAACGGACGTAACGGAAGCGTGAACGACGGGGTAAATGGGTCTGATTTTGCCGTTGTAGAAAATGTCGCCGGCGGAGAGAGGGGAGTAGGAGTCGGGGTGTCTGCGGGAAGCGAAAGAGAACTCGAAGTCATCGCCAAGTCGACATCGTTGTTTTGTTGGTGGATGACTGTGGTGGCGATATAAGGGAAGGACTTGGAAGAGTGGTAGCTGAAACTTGGAGAAGATGGTGCTGAATGGAGAGCTGCCTCTCTATGCATCATTCACCAATTTCAATGTATGTATCTTGTGTTTCAGCTTCAACCACTAGAAGAAACACAAGAAAATGTGTAGAGAAGCTCTCCGATGGCGGCATATACAGGTTTGTTTGGTTATGTTTGTTTAAAATTAATTTTAAGATAATTAATTTGGTTTGGATCAATAAGAAAAAAAAAAATCAGTTTTTACGAAACAAATTAAAGAATATGAAAACAATTAAACAAGAAAAACAACTGTTAAAAACAATTATAAGATTGTTTTATTACTCACGGACATGATATACATCATTTGACTTGGAAGTTATTTTATTTCTCATTAAAATGACTTGCAACCAAAATAACTTATGTAGTTTGATTAGAATGTTGTTTTATTCTCATTGAAATAACATGCATTACTTGCTTAAAGATTACTTTTTATTTTTGATTTAAAGGATATTTTATTATTCATTGAAATGACATGCATTGCTTGTGTAAAAAATTATTTTATAACTCATCTAGATGGCATGCACTACTTGATTATGAGATTGTTTTATTTCTCATCGAATAACTCGTGTCACTTAATGAAGAGATTGATTTGTTACTCATGATCGACATATGCACCACTTAATTAGAAAGTTGCTTTGCTTCTCACCGAAATAACATGTTAACGACCCCTTCTGCCACATCAAATTAGTGAGTCTATCACAATTCCAGGAGCTTTAGGGGAGGATTAATACCGTGAGGGGTAATTTTATATTGATAGTGTGTTGTTCTTGTTGGAATTCCAACCCCAACTTTCCTTCACCTCCAAATTAAACGACCCCAAATGAGTACACCACATCTTCCTTGCTCCACCATGCACATAGTAAAATCAACGACAACACTCTCACGTTCCCGTCATTCCCTCTGTCTTTCTCCTCGTGCTTTTACTTTTGCTTGAGCTTCGTTTCTTATGGAAGATCATAATATGAAAAATCAAAACCTTTTCCTACAATTGGTCATTCATTATATTTTTATCGCTTTGGTTCGATATGGATTAAACTTTGTGACTAAGTAAAGCGCGTCAAGTTTCCAAATCAACAGAACAACGTAAGGTTGTAAGGTTTTGATTGATACCATACTAGAAGTGTAAAAAGTAAAATAATAAAAATAGCATGAACGACATGTAAAAACTAGGTATAACACATCAATGGTAAATTTTCATCATCTCTCTTCTGTGTTATTAAACAAAATCAAAAGAACTCGCTTGAAGTGGACTAATAGCTAAAGAATAAGATAATATAGGGTCAGGCTAAACAGCATCAAGGTACAAATAACCAATGAGTCCAAAGGCTATTACTGTGTAAGACAAAAAGCATATGCGAACACACCACAACTCACTCGAAGAAATTATTGGTTCGATAAATAAGAAAAGCACATTGGCTGGATAGATGCAAAATTGGGTCCAAATCAAAATATCTCATTGAGTTTGACAATCAAATTACATCAGCAATAGCATTGGTATAAATTAAAGTTTGACTGATATGTTTAGTTATAGTAATAAAATTATTTTTAGTCGAGGAAAATCAAGTTGTTAAAAGAGGGTGTTATTTTGCTTCACTAGAATCTATTTTAATCTTTTAATTGTCATATTTTCTTTATGTATTCTCTTGATATTGCTTACTAATGTATGATTGTCCACCACTTACCTATTATCTCTTTCATTATATGTTACTCATTGAAATGACATGTATCACTCATTGAAATGACATGTATCACTTGATTAGGAGGTTGCTTATTGTTCATCGAAATAACGTTCACCGTCTACCTAAGAGATTATTTTATTACTTACTGAATCGATGTGCACTTTTATTAGGAGGTTGTTTACTATTTCACCAAAATGACGTGCATCACTTGCCTTGGACATTGTTTTAATACTCAATATGGTGTGCACTACTTGACTAGGAAGTTGCTTTATTTCTCAACCAAATGACTTGTATCACTTGTTTGGGAGCTTGTTTTATTATTGACCAAAACGGTATGTATCACTTGACTAGGAAATTACTTAATTACTCATTAAAACAACATGCACCGCCTGCTTAGGAGGTTGATTTTACCTGAACAAAATGACATGCACCCCTTGCTTAAGAGATTATTTTGTTACTTAATGACATGACAAGCATCACTTAACTAGGGGTTCACTATGTTATGTTGAAACCGTGTGCACCGAAAGCATATGCGCAGTTTTTCAAAAAGTGCACAGTAACTTTTTACTGTGCACACCAAAAGCAGAGGCGAAATTTTCAAAGTGCACAGTAACTTTTTACTGTGCACACGCGTTTTCAGCTTCTATATAAAGAAGCGAATTCATTCGGTTTCAGTAGGTGCAGCAGCAGCAGCTGCATCCCACACTTGAGTTCTTCTCTTCTCTTTGATAATATTATTTGTTATAATATTATTCTTGAGTGTAATTTTGTGAGGAGTATTCCCTAGTTCAAGAGAGAGATAAAATTGTTCTCTCCATGTGATAAAGGGAGGTTGTAGTGTTGGAATTCCCATAGTGAAAATTTTTTCTATTCTTGTCCGTGGGTTTTTTACCTCAGGGTTTTCCCACGTAAAATATTTGTGTCCATTTATCGCGTTCAATTTCCTTTATCTGTTGCTATTGGTCTGTCCGATGGAATCCCGCTGATTAACATGTTACTCACTGAAATGTCATATATATATATATATATATATATATATATACCGCTTAATTATTAACAATGACGAAGCTTAATTTATCATGAGGAGGGCCCTCCCTGCCCAAATTATTTTTCAAATTTTATATATTTATATAAATTATTGTTGATTTGTGAAGATAAAAAATTATATGTATTGTCTGGTTCATTTTGTAGATAAAAAGTAGAGCATTTTTGCCATGATGTCCATGAATAAGAATTGGAATTTTCTGTGCTCTGTGCAAGTCATGAGCAGCTAAAGGCATGATTGATGGTATCTTATAATGTTTTGAAACACTAATGCTCAGTGGTCAAGACCTACATAAGTAACATGATATAATGTCCCAAACTATTTGGGGATGCAACAGTCTATTTTTATAGATGAATTATTTCATTAATTAATTACCTTTTCATATACTATAAAATTATTTTTTATTGCATTTTTCAAAAGAGGAAGAAAGAAAAAAAAAAGTTAAAATAAAACATGACAATGAGAAATTAATTATGTGATATTTACTTAATTATAAACAAAAATAAAAAAAAAATCCAATAAAAAGTGTATATCAAAATGAGAAATCTTCACTCTAATACATAAACTTAACTAGTCCCTTTAAATTTTTATCTCAAGCTCTGCCACATATACAACTAATACCATTGTCGTTTTCTTAGGTCAAGAAACCCTTCCTTGATGAGAGGAAAAAGTGTCTGAAACGCTATGTTTCCATCTCTGCGGTGCTCACTTGATGCTCAACACTAGAGTTCATTCATAGGGTTGGTTCTAAATTGAAGCAATATATTTAATTAGCTCAAACAATCGGGTAAAGATTTGGTGAAACCTAATAAAAATCGCCACATCACTGGGACTTTACTGTCCTTACCAGGATTTTTTCTTCTTGTTCAAGTCACTAAGCTACACATTTTGACTTTTTGAGATAACACCTTTTAGTAAGCCCTTCTAAACTTTAGGACATCCTTTTAGTTATTCCTTCTCGATACCAAGTATCTAAGGCTCCCTAAATTTTCCCCGCTTTCTTGTTTTGTTTTTTTCTTCTGTTCTTTTTTTTTTTTTTTTTTTATCGGCAAATGTTTCTTGTGCCTTAACGCCTAGCTTCATCCTCTAATCTAAAGCCTAACCAGCGCTAGTGGCATTGAGGAATGCAACTTGCAACGCTGCGACCTGTGACATTGATGACTACTATCCACTAGGATAAGTTATTGTACTGTATCAACATAGGCGTGGAGAAGAAGGAAGAAAGTAAATTTATAAATATAACTACAATGTGATAAAATGACAACCTTGATGAAATTACTTACCAAACTAAATCAATTCTATTTCATCGGTTCAATCCACCAAAAAAAAAAAACATGAATCAATTTGTCCTTGCACAAACTTATTATCCCAGGTCACCGCAGGTGTATTCGTTTCAATTGTCTAAGTAAAAATAAAATAAAAAATAATGAAAATCCATATAAATTGACTTAATAAAAGGACGTCATTTTGTGCATGCAAGTAAAAGACTTGAATTTGAGATAGTTAATTCAAGAGGTCATTATGTTCTAAATCATGAAACAAATGCGCGAAACAATTTGGATTTAAACTCATGAACCAAACTGAGCAAACTCGACTTGATTTTAATTTTGATTTTTCAGAGTTTACAAAACTAACCAATGAACACCCCTGTCCCCTATCCCATGTGCAAAGAAAATATAGGACACTTTGAAGTCGGCAAATTGGAGTAACTATGATAAACGTCCGAACCGAAGTATATTTATTTCAACCAGTAACTGTAACCAACCAGAAAGAGAAAGTGATTTCTTTTGCTACACTATCGTCAACATCAAAACAAATCACCTATATCAGTATATCACCCTAAAAACAATTTAAAAGGTCTCAAATGACGCTCTACTTCTTAAGCAGTGGTTGCACTTACACCCTCAATGTATGTTTTGGTTAGTATGAGCATTGTGTTTCTTCAAGTATTCTATTCACTTCCTGTAATAGTTAATAGAACTCCCATATGAACAATCATTCCGTTCAAGCTGCTGGCTGTCCGCTTGCCATTCTTTCACCTTGTTATCTTTAAAGTTTGCAGGTATTTTCTGAAAGAAAAATTCACCAAGGCAGGTTAGAAAACCTATACATGCGGAAATGAGAGGAGAAGAGAAGACATGAAAAATATATCTCATACTGTCAAAAGGCACTATAATTATAAACTACACAGTTTCCTACCCAAGTTATATTTTTTCTTTCTTTCTGGAATACAGTTTCCTACTAAAGACTGTAGATAATATCTTACTCACGCACTTCATTAGCCTACGCCTATGACACAGGCTAGCTCTTGTTCTTAAGAATAACAATTCAGACAATTGTTCATACACATAAAGAGACAGACAGCAGAATTAACAGGACTAATTTGTTAATCAGCTTCATCTTTCTTTCCAAATGAGGGGGTTTCAGTATTAAAACTCATTCAATGCCACTGACAAGTGACTACCGCCAAATAAATTCAATTATACATTCCGCAGTATAAGCAGTCAGATCATATTCTTATTCCCAACTCATCATTTAACAATTATGTTAAACGAAACTCCAGCATGAACTCTATTTCACTTGGAAGCTAATTTCACTTCCAAGGTTTCCATAATAATCAAGAAGTAGGAAACGTATTCACATCCAGCTTGTGTGTTATCAATTGCAGATAGTGGAAAATGGTGGAAAGCCAAATACTCTGCTATACCATAATATAGCAGATAGTGTCGTGGACAAATAGCAGAAGTCGCATAGCAAGTGAAATATATGATATATATCAAGTATATAAGATAGAAGATTATGTTTTTTTTTTTGATCGGCAGATAGAAGATTATGTTGTATGCAAATAAAAGTAAAATGCATAAAAATTGGCATAATATTAAATCAAAAGTTCAATTAGCCAGAGACTTGCTAGAGATGACAAGAGGATGCAAGACACATGCTGCAAACACGACATTCATAGCGTCGCAAATAGCTGATGGAGTTGCAATCGCAATTTGCAAATCCACGGAACTCCACAATGCAATAGTGCTATAAGCAGCTATTTAACAATGCTGGCTTATATCTAGGTCAGATTTCGTATTTCTGTGAATATGGATTTCATTTTTGAATTTTCAAAAATACAATGGAAGATAAAATTGATTGACCCCAAATGCTTCGACAACCAGCAAAAATATGCACATTAATAACGGCAATAGCGAGAAAGCAATGTGGACTAGGGTCATTACACATTTCCATTATTTAGACAATTTTGCCAGTCCAGTTATTCAAGACCTCTATTTTTACTTGAAGAAAACTGCAATCGTGCTTTATATAATATCTGCTCCTCAACTTACATACCCTTAGTTTAAAAACAAATAATAGGTACTTAGCGAATGCTCAGCAATTTCAAAGCATTCAGAAAGTATAATGCTGCAAGACACCTTGTCTTGGGTGTGATTCACACCATAAGCAGTACCATAAATCTACTTTCAATATAAGAATCCTTTGGGCTAGCTTTTTCTTTTTTTATCTAAAATAGGACTAGTATGTCTGATGTTTGTAACTTCCTAGACAAACAAATGTGCCACAGCAAACACATCTCTAAACTGAACTTAGAGCAATATTCCGAGAAAGAGATTAGCATAGATGTACCTTGGCTCTGAAAGACTTGATGACGGAAAGTAGCAATTTGTCGCCTGCGATTACTCTCACTTTCTGTATCAGCTCATGTCGAGAAATCCTCTTTTCCTGTAACCCAGATGAAAGCCCACTCAATACATAACCATTTTAGCTAAAGGAAAAAAAACTAGCCACTGTCTCAAACTCTAAAAGCACTTACTCTATAATCCTTGTGAAACTTGGCAATGGAGGCAATCTCAGACGGAGGCAAAATCTTCGAAAGCACCGAAATCAAAGCTGGGAATGCCATCCATGGCGAAGAAGGCCTCAAAGCTTCCCCAATCTTCACATGCCCTACAAAATCAAACACACAGCATTTCGAAACAACATCAGGAATTAATCACAAAGCTAGCAAACACCAAAAACAAAAAACAAAAAAACACAAACACAAACACCAAACCTTTCAATGGTGAAGGAAGTCTGAAACTCAAAACATATTCGGGCAAAACATGAGTGTTGATCTGGTTACACCAAATAACATACTCCTTGGGATTGGAAAGATCATCCACCCCAGAATCAAACTCTTCAGAACTCGAACGGCATTGGTAGGAGCCACGTGGAACCACCTCCGTCTTCCCCAAGATAACGCGGCACAGCAACAAGTGCCTCAAACCGTCTTTGTCCACAACGGAACTCTTCACACTGCATTCCACACACGCAACATTCATAAACTCATAAATTCACAAATCAACATTGAAAAATAATCAAACAATAATTAACATTAAAATAATGAAATTGCGCGTGCCTTTCAAGTGGAGAATCTTGTGGAGAGAGACGCAGGCCGTTACTGTGAGCGTGACCGAAACCGTGCTGAAAGATGTCATTTATCTCTTCCTTACTGGAAGCACCGTACCAGGCGAACTTCAAGTTGGCATTGCCGCCGCGCAATTCGGCCACGGCACGCGCGAAGACGTGAAAGGAATGTTCGCGCGCCTGCGCCATGACGGAGGAACACGCGTTTCTGCGAACCGCCAGAACCTCGGGTTTCAAGCAGTGCGCGACGAGGCCACGAATGAATCTGGTCCGGACGAGGTCGGCGTTTTCGTCAGTCTGCACAAAGCCTCCGTCGAACGGAGCCGCGGCGTCTCCCGCGGAAACCCCGCTCTCGCAATCGGAAATTACGGAATCGTCATCGGCGGCAGGGCGTTTCCCCAATGGATCGAGAATTGGTCGGTCCATAACCTAAGTGAAGAAAGAGGAAATTTGAAATTTGGTAGGGAGAGAGGAGGAAAGAATTAATAAAAGAATTGGTGGCGGTTCATGTTTAATGAAAGAGAAAACTAAAGTTATATGTGTGTGTGTGTCAGTGGGGGAAGAAGAATGAGATAGGAGCGTTTTTGTTAGGGGTAACGGAAACCGTCATAGAAAGAAAAAGAGGACTTTGGCTTAGGCGAGAGGAAAGGCGGTGGAAGGAAGAAGGCGTTAATTGATCATTGTGTGTATACGTGCATCCTTGGGCGTTAAGGCAAAGGTCAAAATTTGCAACCTATTAAATTACTTGTATCGCACTGTTTCCTCTTCTTATAATAATATTCATATAATAACATGTCAATTTTATGGCATGGAATTTGTGATTAACACAAATGTGAATCTACTATATTTACTGTATATATATATATATATATATATAATTTCTATTTTATAAGATGATTCAATATGACAATTTTTTTTAAAAAAATATATTAAATAATATTATTTAATTCAATTATTAATTTAAATTAATATTATTTTATCATGTAAATAGATTTTATTTTATTATTCATTTTATCAGTGTTATATTTAATTATTATTCTATTAAATACAAATAATTTTATTTTTGGAATTTTATTCTTGATAACCGATTTTTATTCTAATTTTAAAATTTTTATTTTTAATCAAATATTTTATTCTTCTTTTAGTATTTTTACTAATGGTTCTAACATGTTTAATAATTTATTATGAAAAATTATCCATCAATTTATTTCATTCTTTTTAATATTTTTTAGCTATCTCTATTTATTTATGGTAGATTGCTAGTATTATAATAAGTATTCTTATGGAAGGGATTTTATTTTTTTCTTCAACGCTTTCATGTTAAAATTGAAACTTTTTGTTGTTGGATTTTCTTTGTCACTTTTTCCTTCCATCTTTTGCTTTAATTATCTTTTTTAATAAAAGAAAAAGAATTATACATTGAT
>PYAF01002790.1:299810-314408 GCA_007407185.1 Glycine tomentella
TTTTTAGCTATCTCTATTTATTTATGGTAGATTGCTAGTATTATAATAAGTATTCTTATGGAAGGGATTTTATTTTTTTCTTCAACGCTTTCATGTTAAAATTGAAACTTTTTGTTGTTGGATTTTCTTTGTCACTTTTTCCTTCCATCTTTTGCTTTAATTATCTTTTTTAATAAAAGAAAAAGAATTATACATTGATAGGATAAAGAGTTTTACATAATTATATAATTATATCTCATCATCTATAATTAATTTGTTGACTTTTAAAAAATAATTATTTTAAAGTAAATTAAATGATGATTTATGATTGGATAAGAGTATAAAATTAAATACATAAATATTAAACTCTTTTATTAAATCATTCACTCTATATTTTTTTTTATAAAATAAAATAAATGAAGAAAAGTAGACGTTAAAGAGTAAAAAGGAAGAAGTGTAAGAAAGTGGTGGATATTTTTAATTTGTAGTTTAAAATAATTTTGACAAAATGTTAAGAATAATGCGGTTTATTCCTTTTATATATGATTTATCCTTTTTACTGTTATAATTTTTTTAAGGAAGCACGGCTGGAAAAAAATATAGTTAATTTTTCAAGTTTTTTATTTGATTAATTTCAGGGATTATGGGAACTATTTTTTTTTTCTTCTTTAAAATGTCTCAAATTTGGAAATTAGACTAGTATGTTCTCATTTTGGCACAATTGACGTGTTTGTGAGCTGTAGTTTTACTATCTTGGACGTTACTTTCCTTTTGCAGCTTGTCTCCAAGATGCAAAATAGCCAATAGGTAATCACCTTTTAGTTTTACACTTCTACTAAATTTGCCTACACTCATACTCTGTGTGTGTTTTAATAACCTTTCAAATTATGGTAGATTACGATGAGATGATGAGTCAATTTTGATTTTGATTAAATTTTATATGTTTTTATTATTTTTAAAATTATGGTCTGTAAAAAAAGTCATGATAGAGTTGAAGTAATTAGGTGCGTGTTTGGTTTAGTAAAAAATTGATTGAGTTTAAAATTGATTTTGGATATATTTTTATATGTTTGATTTTATGTTGAAGAAGAATTCAAGATTGATTCTGCATCCAAAATTGATTTTGGATTGAAGCAAGTTTTAATAACTTATGCGTTGGATTCAAAATTTTATATTCAATTTTACTCCTAACTTGATTTTGTACAAAATTTTACTTCTACCCTATTTTATAATAAATCAATTTTTGTCGACGTCCATTTAAACACATTCCAAGAGTTGCTTCCACTTCTACCAAAATTAATGAAAGTATATAAAGGTATTTTTTATTCAAAAAAATGACTGGGTACACTTTTAGAAAAATGTCTACAGTTTAATAAATATACCATCTCAAAATATTACACAGAGGCTAATTTTTAGGGAATTTGAGTGACTTTTCTTCACACAATGAGTGAGCTTTGGACTTCATTTGGAAGAGACAAAAGAAATTTTGTAAAATAGGAAACACACTTGATTTACTTGTTTGAAATAATGGAACAATGAAAAAAGAAAAAGGATTGCTGGGTCCGAACTTATTTCTATATTGAATAAAGTGGAAGAGGAGAGAACTTTATTGCAATGACAAAAATGCCAAATTTTTAATTTTATTATATTATAAGAGTTTAAATATTATTCGACACAATCTTTAATTTTTTTTATACAACCTAACAAGCACTTAATGCATTAATTGGGAGACACAAACCTTATCTTGATAGAGCTAAACATTGATGTATTATTTGAATGGTTATGAAAAGGCAAAGGTCAAGTGTGGTGTAGAAGTGAAAATGTAGATAAAATTGAGGACCAAGATAGTGTTATTCAATACATGGGTGAAAGAAAACCTTCTGTCTAATGCATGCAACATGAACTTCAAAAGAAACTCTTCCCACGAGTCAAGGTCCTATAAATATACTTAAATTCTATTTTAGAAATCTCTTTTCCTATTAAACTTTTGGACACTATTAGAAATTAGCAATGAGTTAAATATGACATCTAGAAATATTCTTTAACCTTTTTATATTTGTAACTCTATAAATAGCCTTAGAAAATAAGTGCAGATTCCGAGTACTAGTCTTGTAAAGAAGTTTTTATGTTTACCTTGCTCCCTCAACAATCAAATATGGAGGGCTCCTTCTTCCATTTCAAAGCTTGCTTTCTAATTTATACTTGAGACAATTTTTACTTGTATAGGGGTGAAACTTCCTTTTAACACTTTCAAAGTTGATTTACTCAACTTTGTAAACATTTCTCCCAGTCAATTACACCCAAATAGTTGGAGTTTTCCATAAGCATATTGCAAGTGTTATATAAGCATCTAAATTAAATATGATTATTACAATTGATTTTTTTTTCTTTTTTTTCTTCTTCTTTGAAGTGAAATACAATTAGTCTCTGAGCAAATTACTCTTGTCTCTCTTGAATTTAAATGCATTTTTTTGCATCCCCTAATTTTATCACTTTTTATATCTATGATTATTATAGTTATCTCTAGAAGGTTGACTGACTTTGATTATTTAGATCGGTCATTTTGGTTGATGTTCTTCAAATTGGCTTAAGAAGTTATGATAGGAAAAGTCATAGATTAAAGTTCTTAACAAAAAACTTTCCTTGGAGCAAAATCAAGTCATCCTGTAATCTTATGGAGTTGACCTGTATCATTCACAAGCTTTGATCTCAATCTTTTTTATGGAATACTACTTTCAGATCTATTAAGTAAAACTGTCGGACATAGAGCATCGATACAACAAATAGCTTTGACGCAAGGGAAAAACATTATGTTAATCAATTTATCTGGGTTATAGTCTTTCTTTCCTTTTATTTTTTATGAGAAATGAGAAAGTTATTGTTATCTTGTCCGCTATATATTATTGTACTTGTTTCCTTCTTCTTTATAATAAAAATTCTCTTTTATTACAATAAAAGAGGCTTTGCCTATTCTGTTGAATTATGTACAGGCAGACATGTCTCGGCGTATAGCTTATTCTGCAAGCTTTGTCACGGGTTATACATTTATACTGAATAAGGAATCTATTCTAATGTCTTTAAGGTTAAGGAGGAACCCTATTGTTTGCTCCTTTCTAGCCTTTCGTTTTCTAAACTACGTATTTTGGTTATAAGTTGCTTAATGTGATCCAAGATTATTATATGCCTTTTTGCCATCTAAAAACTACAACATATGGCATCTTATTCGCTTAACATCTTTCCCTAAAGGGATTATAACTATAAAAAAAAGTAAAGCAAGAAAAGGATTCTGGGTTGTCATAGTATCCCAAGTGAATGTAGAGTATACATCACGTGATGGTTCATCATTAAGAAACGTACGAGTAGGCTGAAGCTCAAGCTCCTTGTTAGCCAAATTATAGGGTGAATTTCAACAACTTAAGCATTAATTTACTTGGTTGAAGTCAACTTCTCTAATCCCTTTTCAAGTTAAAATTCAAACACCATAAGCTTTCAAGTGAAGACCTATATATGATATATCTAAACCTTTCTTCTCTCTTACCTTATTCTTATGTTGAATTATTAGGATTTGAAAGTAACCTAGGGTATGAGCTCAAGTTTTATATTCGTGAAACTTCCTTTTCTTTACATTATCTACTCGTTTAAGGAATTTCCATCTTCACCCAAAGATTGAGGAATAACAAAGAACGGGCGCAGATAATTCCAATTCTGGATGTCCAAAATCTTATGCAAACCGAACATATTAACTAGTTGGATTAACTTTCTACATCAGCTAATTTTCTAATACACTCAGCATGCACAGTGTAATATCGATTTTTCTCTTCGTGTAATCTGTAAGTTTTATACAGACATACACATTCAACTTCTTACGGATTGTTGATCCGTATGAGTCATATGGATTGCATATTAACTAGTTGGGATTAACTTTCTACACCAGCCAATTTTCCAATACACCCAACATGCACAGTGTAATACCGATTTTTTCCTCCTCGTAATCCATAAGTTTCATATAGACATACACCATTTAGCTTCTTACGGATTGCTGATCTGTATGAGTCATATGGATTGTCAATCCATATGACTCATACGGATCGACAATCCGTATGAGTGTCAATCCATATGACCCTTACGAATCGATAATCCGTATGAGTGTCAATCCATATGACTCTTACGGATCAGCAATCCATAAAAAGATTAAATTGGAAATAAAAAAATATATTTGGTGTATTAAAAAAAGTGCTGGTGAAGGAAGCAGGACTCTAACCAATTTGAGTGTTAATTTGGGTTTGTTGTACTCAGCCCAATGACATCTTAATACCAGACCCAAAACTCGAAGGTCTTGCCTTCCAAAAACAAAACCTCGAAGATCATTTTTTTATGTTGAGTCAGCCATTATAGGAAAAACTTTGACCAAAAATAGATCAACCCATTTAGTTGAATGCCATCGTTTTCTTACTCTTCTTCGGCTGGACGCTTGGACCAATAACAAAATGGGCCCAGACTGACTAGCCCCTTCAAAATGTGTGGGTTTTTTTTTTTTTTTTTCTCGATTTGGTTCCGAATCTAAATACATGAATTTTTATATTTATATACATAATCGATATAAAAAAATATTATATTTACATCAACTAATAAAAAGTCATTTTTTTCCACGAATTCCATACATTTTTATATTTATGAGAAAAAATATATATTTTAACCATTTTATTACATCCCAAATTTTAACGGAAAAAAAGCATATTTGTATCAGCATTTCTATTTTTTAAATTAGATAAACATTTTTCTTTAATCTCTTCTCTCTCGAAGTAAAATAGTAGTACTTTTTAAACATTAGGTGCGTATTAAGAAGATAAAAAAAGTCAATAAACAACAGTAATATATATTAAATATTTGTACAAATCTTTATACGTGTCAACTAATAATATATACGTCTCTACTTTTAATTAATTTTTATTCATGTAACACATATTTACACAAGTATTTTAAAGAAACATGTAATTTTAATTTTAAATTTAAATTTTCTTTTAATCTATTTATATTTGAATTTTAATTTTGCATTTTTGTTATTTTAAACGCATTCTCGTGCTTTGGATTTGTACTTTTAACATTTTAAATTAAATTAAATTAAAGAACTATTAATGCACAGAATACTCATTAGTATAAACTAATTCATTTTATGAAATCAATTAATATATGTATCATTAATTTATTTTAGATTTTAATACATGGTATGATATTATTGGGTATAGTAAAATCAAAATATTGGATAACATCTACAACTCTACAAATGGGTTGTCTTGTAGGTTTTTCCATGATAACAAAATGAATCTTGTACCAGTATGTTATCTTGATCAATCTTTCTACATGAGAGCTAGGTTTGTGTAGCAATACGGCACACTATCTTTTGGACCAATTAACGTAGCAATTACTAAGAATTAAGTTACAGCCAAATTAAACAAATCAAACCTATAGTACACATTGTTTCATTTAAATAAATAAAGTGGAGGATATCATATATTTTTTATTAGATCATACTTAAACTTGTGATGAAAAAAAAACTTTTCTTAAATGATTAAAGGTGATGTGATGTGACAATGAACTCACAAATTTGAATAGTGAAATAAACCTTACTTGATTTGGAGTTTTACAACACCTAATCATCCCTTCTTTTGAATTTAAACTTCAAATATTTTGATGTGTATACTACTTTTCTGTTTAGAAAAAGAGAGATTTAATAAGGATTACTAAATTGATAACACATATTAAATTTATAGAAAAATATATGAATTTGATTATCGTGAAATACACTGTTGGGAAGGAGAAAAAACTTTTAATGTGACTAAAATTGGATCGAATATTAGTTACATAGTTGATTTAAAAAAATTGAAACTTGTGATTTTGTGGGGATAACTTGAGATAGCACTTACAAGTCTAAAACCCTAATTTTAATTGTACCAAATAAAAGAGAAAGAAGAATAAAGAAAATACAAATAAGAAAATAACAATGTACAAAAACCTTAACTCTTGCAAGGCCATCCCATGACAGCTGAAGATGATGCCAATGAAACGCGGGAAAATCTTTATTGTACATATACGGTGGGAGAGTTGGAAAAAAAGTGGGTCCTTAAAGGGTTCAATGCTGACAGCAAAATAACAGACACTAATCATTATTCATGTCATGGCTAGCTAGGTAGATTACAAATCAGATCAGGGGACAAAAGTACAAAACCCAACATCACACAACACATAAGGCTAAAATTAAATACAGCGTTGTGCTAGATAAAGATCCTGTCACTGCCCCTATAGATTCGTCCATCTATATAAAACAAAATCTTACTTCGAACTCTGAAGACGTTATCATTATTCCCCCTTTAGTTTACTCATTTCACTGCGCCGCAGTCACCGTTGGCACTTGCCAGTGTCGCGCATGCGTATATCATATGAAGAAAAATAACATACACCAAATTTATTTGCATATGCATAAACAAAAAGAGGCAGATACGTAATCTCTTTAATTACATGCATAACAGGATTAGATAATTTGATTATATAAAGATATTGATTTGCACTAGCAGTTTGTTCACTCATTTAATAATTTAATTACTTTGGATTTCATAAAAATGTATCACATCGATCGCTAATAATAAGTGGGTGTGGGATCGGGAGCTAGCTATATATATACTATAGTCTATATACATGGTGCTAGCTATAAAGGGTGCTGGGAAATTTTAAATTGAGTATGGTTTGATTTGCTATACATGTTCTGTTCTGAAGGAAAACTTTGGGAAGGGTTGAAAAGAACTTTCATGGTGGGGGCTGATCCTTTGGATTAATTTGACGCAAAGAATTCCAAATTGACTGCACCCATTACGAGGGATTAAGTATTCGAATTTTTGACCAAAAATCATACCGCGGACCACACATATCGCATGTAGCTACCTTGTTAACCTATTATTGGAAGGATAATCATCATGATAGAAAATCAAACTTGACACTTATACCTACAAACTGCTTGTAAAGTTTTAAGGCAAACTTATCGAAGTACTTGTATCAAAATCATGAGAAAATTATGGGGATAAAATTTGTTTAAATATCATTGGTCTATGTTTAAAACAGAAAAAGAAAAAAACATAAGAGAAGAAATCATTACTCTACTATCATATATTGCTGACAAGGCCGTGATATGGAGGACAGAACCCGCACATATCTTACGAGCTTTGCTAAATAACAGACCGTCGATTTTAAGAATATTAGTTAAAGAACTTAAATAATTAAAATATATATTATCAAATGATTTCAACTATTTAAAAGAAATAAATATCAAATATTTTTGTGTTTTTAATACAATAAAAAATTGATAAATTTATATATATATATATATATATATATATATATTTCTTTAACCACTTTTTTTAAGACATTATGACCATTTATAAATACCTTTTTTGGGGATTAACTGGTTCAGTTACTACTTTCTATTGATCTGAACATGCCTTCTTTCCATGCACAAAACAGTACACTCACAAGACATTTTGAAATTTAGACGATAATTGAAAAAGGTTAAAAAAAAAAGTAAGTGGTATGTTCTACATACTTTACTAACTAATACCCTATTATCAACAAAAAAAGAAAGGGGGTAAAATATAATAAAATGGAGAGGAGAGGAGTATCTAATAGGGCAAAAAAGATTAAAAAAACTTGGATGCAAAAATATGACCCTAAAAAAAATTGCGCTTTAAATATTTTTTAGAAAAATAGCATCTTTTAAATTTGAGTAGAGATCGAGTTGGCCTTTCTGAAATGTCATTTATATTTTTAAGAAAAGAAGGAAAGGAAAGAAAGATAAAATAAAGCAAAATATGCAATTGCAGCATAAAGATATAGGTAGCTTGAGATTGAAGGCTCTTGGAAGTTTTGAAGTTTTCCCATATCTCAAAAGGAGATATACTCATGTTAATTTACTGGCCTACTAATGTACTAACTACAAAGGCATAACATAGATCGATGTGCATATATGATATACATATGGTAGAAAAACCAAAGAACACTGAAGCATATTTGAATGTGATTAAATCATATACGTACAGAAACCTTTAGCTGAGGACATGTCATGATCAACTGAAAATCATTTTTATGACAAAAGAAAAAAAAATCTTGTAAGTCCAAAAAATACTTTTGCAACTAATTTGTCTCTTTTAGTTCTATAATTGTTGTAAGAATATGATATTACTATGATATTAGGATGAGTGTTAGTATCGTATTTTTTAACACATTATTTAATTATGATTAAAATTTATTAAAAATATAAAATTTGAAAATATATTCATTAAATTAGTAGTGAGAACCTACAAAAATTTGTAATTTTTTTTAAAAAATCAATTAATAGTAAAGAATATGTCCAAAATAGTATATTAAAAAATGTATTATTAACATTTTTTATGTTATTATATATCTTTTGCTTTACTTAATTTTTTAGATAAAAAAAATACATGTTCTAACGCATTTTGTTTTTTTTTTTTCAAATATAATGTAAACATGCAAATATTGTAAATTTTACATTTAAGAGTCCAGACTTGTATTTATGTAAAATATAAGCAGGAAGTGAGTATCAATTCACCAACAGCCCTAATAATTGGATAACGGTTACAAACCGACGTTAGAACCAAACGGAAGTCTGTAAAAATATTTCCATCTATCGACCTTTTGCATTCCGTTTGTGTTGAGCCATTAAATGTAATTTTAGAATTCGTGCAGAATAACTACAACCTAAACATGTTCAAAGTATTTGGACACTCCACAACACAAAAGCAAATATATAAAGAAACAGGACCTAGAATACACTGATCAAGGAGCAATGATATGATATCATGCTAATGATTGAAACAGTAGTAATACATTCATCCATCTTTGTGCTAAAAAAGCAGATAAAGAATAAACGACTACCCAAACAAAATTGAGAAAGACATATCTCCACGACACGACACACACTCATCTACAACTACAAGAAGCTAGAACGCAGTCATGTGTACGAGGGTAACGTGGGCACACTCTCACTTTATTCACCTGACACAGCGTGTACTTCGGGTTTGGTCCTGTAGATTGATTAATTGGGTTGTGTTCCTCACACACCATAAGTGGATAAAGCTAATACAACCTTCCTCGTTGTTCTTTCAGGCGTCACCCTTCTGATACAAGCTTGTCAGCTTATTCCCAAAAACCTGCCTAGTCGAAGAACATCGCTTTCAATTGAATGACGTTACTCTCTTAATCAATTCAGTGGTGTATCAGTTCACTCACTTGCATTACACCATGATGGATATTTAACGGTTCTCTGTTTCTATTTCAACTACTACTTTAGTACGTGAATTGCACCCATCAAATCTAGTATATAAATTCTATTATTAAAACTAATTATTATAAAAAATCTTATAAGCATTAATTAAAGTAAATATATACTATCAAATGACCTAGATAAAGTTTAATCGGACAATATAATTAAAATTTTCAAATTTACACAAAAGCTACTATGTGTTGTGTTAGGCTAAACATGAATCTAGATTGACATAACTTTATACAAAACGTGTTAGTAGTAGTGTGATAAGAAGATAGATAGAAAAAAAAAAAAAAAAAAAGGAGAGAATTGTTGATTGAATGTTTAAGTGCAAATGGAGGGAGAGTGAGGGCGCGTGTAGAAAGGGAATATATCCCTTGCTTGTGGGAGGAGAGAGAGTGGGTCCAGTGCTTTTGGGGGTCCACAAGTAGTGTGCTCTTTCGGTATGTGTTCTTTATCGAGGACCCAAATATTCCCAGCTTCTGTCACTTCACTTCATTTGGACAGGACTGTAGTGGGACGTGTGTTTGTGTGTATATCTTGCTCCTGTCATTTCTAACTGACACTTAAAATTCTCTAACCTCATCAATTCTACTAATTTAATCTACCAAATCCCCATGCCATCAACGGCTAATGCTTCTTATCTCACTCATTCTCATATACATATACCAACCACTGCCACTAACTGTGGCAGTGAATATTTGTCTATCTGGTCAAGCTGAGCTAAGCAGTGGGGTCACCATATTAAGGGCTGGGCCCACTATTTTGTCACCGACGACGGGCTCTCTAATATATGAGTACAACAACTACATGTCTTCTCGCCTAACCTTTTTCTTCCTTCCTATTCACTGTCACTTCCCAAGTAACACTCGCACAACACAACGTACACTATGCCTCTCTCTTCACCTACACTTCCACTTCCACCTCCTAGTTAGTTAACCCTCTAACTCTTTCTATGATCCATGCTGATTATACAGTACTACTGCTAGGGGCACCGAGATTGTTCATCACAAGAGGAGAAGTGATAAGTTCCCAGCTGCTGAAATTTTCTTGTAAATGGGTTTTTCCTCTCTCCACGTCTGTATGGACTCATCAGATCACTGGATGCAGGTATACCACATGCATATATCAAAATTAAATCTTTTTGCTCTACTTTTCTAACTCTTCTTAACCATATTGATATGCTTATGTGCAAATTTAATTTTAGTGGGGAGTAATTAATATCTTGGATATATATCCTATCAGTGTAACACTCATCATTTCTTTCTATATTTTTCACTTTTTATCATATCATTTTATTTATTATATCTACACTTCTTTCCCTTTTATCTCTCTGTCACATTTTTCTCCTTTTGTCTTATATTTCTTTTATATATTCTATATACACTTTTCTCTCTTCTATCTCTGTTCTCTTGATGTCTACTAGTATAGAATAATGAATTCCATTAAGTTCTCACAGTTAGCAACACAGCAGTGAAATACAACGGTTTTACGAGAGAGTTTTAGCTTATCAAAGTTTGTAATTAGAATTATAAAGTAAGCTGCTAGCTAAGCTATATATATCACAGTTAAAATATTAATCAAGAAGCTAGTAGCCGCATATATATATATATATATATATATAGTGTCACGTTGCACTATGCAATTATCTGTTTTTTATTCTCTTAAATCGTTTTCTTTTTCTTTTTCTACACGAAAGGGGGGAAAGTGGGAAAAATACAAGGGGGAGAGAGAAGGAATAGGAGAATTAGAAGAAGAATAAAAAGAAAAGGGACCCAGTCCAAAATGAGATAAACATGAGGACACTATGACAGTACGTAATAACGTAACACAATTTTTTCATCTTCATTAATCATTTGTTTCTTTATACAAAATGTCAGGGCACAATTCACGAGGAGTGCGGGGTGGATAATTCTTCTTCAACATCTGGCGAAATGCTTCCATGCTCGAGGCCAATGACAGAGAGTAGGCTAAGACCCCCCCAAGAGCAAGCCCTCAAGTGCCCTAGGTGTGAATCAACACACACCAAGTTCTGCTACTACAACAACTACAGTCTCTCCCAGCCCAGGTACTTCTGCAAGACATGTAGAAGGTACTGGACCAAAGGGGGCACTCTTAGGAACATTCCTGTTGGTGGTGGTTGCAGAAAGAACAAGAAAGTTTCTACCAAGAAGCACAATGACCAACACCAACCAGCTATTAATCAAAACCAACCTCACCCTGGACCCTCTTATCTTCATAATCACAAAGATCTTCAACTTCCCTACCATGATGTGCAATTTTCCCACCTCAACAATTTACTTGGGACTAATGCTGGGGCACTGCAGGGAAACCCTAGTTTTATGGAGAGTAAGTATAACATGGGCATGCTTGAGAACCCTAGGCCTATTGACTTCATGGAAAGCAGGTTGGATGGTACGAATATGATTAGGGGTTCCACTAGGAGTTTTGAGCTTCTTGAAAACAGTGATATGAGTGTGGGTGGTGGTGGTGGTGGTGTTGGGTTTGGTGATGTGAGTGGCTACAATGGATTATTGCCATTGAATTATCAAGGTCTTTCCACTTCGGCATTTGGAGGCATGTCTCTAGATGGAAGCATTAGCAATCTTGGAACTTATATAATGGACTCTTGCCAGCGACTTATGTTGCCCTATGATGGAGGTGAAAACACCCTCAATGGTTCAATTGATGTGAAGCCAAACCCTAAGCTGTTGTCCCTTGAATGGCAAGATCAGGGTTGCTCTGATGCTGAAAAAGTTTCATTGGGATATCTTAATGGTTCAGGATCATGGACCGGCTATGGATCTTCCACAACAAACCCTTTGGTCTAGAGCTAATTCATAATTAATCTCACTTATTATCTTATCATGAATTAATCATGCAGATACATGATCAGAGGTGGTGATAATTATGCCTCTTCAGGCTTGGGTAATATGTTAAGTTAGCTAGTAATTAATAAAGCCTTTTGATGGGAGGATTATTTATATTTATCTTTGATAGTGTTTCTTTCTGCTAAGTTGGTCTTCGTTTGGTATTGACTTAACAAAAAGAGTGTGAATGGGGAAGCTTCAGTGTCCAAAATGGACTGCTCTGATGCATTACCTTTAGATTCTTCTTGCCTTTGTGTGCGCAGCAGCTCTCTGAAAGCTTTAGGATTAGTTGTAACTTCGAGGATGATATGGTAGTTCTTTTCATGTTGAAGAAAATGCGCAGCATAGTGCTATATTATATTTATTTTCTATGTTTGTTTTGTAGGGTTCATTATGCGTCCTTAACTATTCATGTGCTAAATCCTTGTAACTGTTATTGGGCGGGACTTCTTTTTAAATTTCATTATGAATATCTAATGAATTTGAATTATTAAGAAATTTTAATTAGGGAACGTATATTATGAATTATTTGAATTCTATTTTCGATTTTGAGCTTTTGAGCTTTCAAAAAATGTAGTGAAAATGAAATTTAACTAAAGATGACTAGCTTAACTAACTAAGTTTTTTATTTTTATTTAAAAAAATAGTAAATATTTCATACTAGTGATGGAAAAATTGACAAATATACGTTAATTAAAAAAATCATAACATAAAAAAAAGTATAATCATAATTAACACATTACCTAAACAAAGCCAATTTTTCATGGGTCGAGTATTTTCCTCTTACATATCATCCCTTCTCGTAACAAGATCTCCATTTTCAAAACTTTCGGGACTTACTTGGTTGTTGTATCTCAGTGCAACTTGGATCTTTGTTGTTGATCATGTCCTGATATATGAGTAATTGCTCTCACTTCATCAAGAAACTCTAAATCCTATCTAATTGATTTTCCATTTTTGTCCTCAAACTAATGGCGTTTCCCCATTCAAGGATTAATTAGGTTGTGGTCTACTTATACTTCTATGAATAATTTTCTACAATAACCTTTTTAATTTTAGTATCATATAATTTAGAATATAAATATCCTTCTATATTATTTACAATTTATTTAAGACTCAAAAATTCAATTTTATATTGCATTTTCTTTCTTTTATCATATTCATGTTCATTAATGTTATAATATATATATATATATATATATATATATATATATTCTAAGGAAACCATGTGGATTAATGACTCTCATGAGTCATGATTGTCCAAAATATGCCCTAACCTTGATGTCTTCACTTCAACTCAAAATATCCACTTTATGTAAATTTCTAAAAAAGTTTTTATTTTCAGAATATTCAAATAGGTTCACTCATAACCCAGTATTTTATCAAATCAAATTTCTTTCCTATCCTATTAATCATACACATTTCCTTCTTCTCCTTGGGTTATAATACAAATTATATCATTCTTTAATAATAATAAAAAAAAAGGTATTTGACAACAAGCAGATCTCAGCATGTAGAGGGAGATGCGAACCAGATTGTTATGCCATGGTGATAGTTTTTCTACGTGTGCGAGGCTAGCTAGGGGCTTGGAGTTCGGTGGATGGTGAGAAAAGGTTTGATTTGGTGGAGTGCGACGGATCTATGCACACTCGCAATGACCCTGATAGATCAGTGCGCACTTGCGGTGGAGTTTTGTGGCATTGAAGAGGGGTTGTTGTGGGGGATGAGAACGGTACTATTAACAGGTCCTTACCACAAGACGAAGGAAAAAGAAGAAGAAAGAATGTTGACATAATTACAATATCTGTCACCGCATTTTCTACTTTATATGAAAACGGTGAGAACAATGTTTTTTCATTTTCATATTTAGACTCCTTTTCTAAAATGTTTTAAAAAAAATGTTTTCTAAAATTGAGACAAATACCTTTCAACACTATTTTCACTGGAAATAAAAATAGAAAACAGACGAAACAAGCGCTACCTAGTATTTATACTGTTGATCCACGTGTACCACCCATGTCAGCATCATATGAACAAGTCAACTTCATGGGCACTCGCTACATCAACTCCAATTGGCTATGTAGGAAAGAAAAATAAGTTAGTAAATTGATACCACCCTGGTGAAGGGACTTAATTGTATAAGTGAGAAAAGTTGAAGGACATAATTGGTACAATTGAAAATAGAGGAACCCATATGTATTGCATATAAAAATGTTTATTGGATAAAATAGATTTAATCTTTTAAATATTTCAAAATATTGGTTTTAATTTCTTAAAAAATTTAAATGTTTTTAGCTCCCACATTTATTAAAAGTGTGTGGTTTTAGGGACTAAAAAAATTATACATTTTTAAAGGAAATAAATCAATTTTGAAATATTTTAAGAAACTAAAAATATATTTTACATATTTTGAAATTTATT
>PYAF01002790.1:314508-325383 GCA_007407185.1 Glycine tomentella
AATAAAATATGTACATTAATAAATCTCACAAATATTCACTAGTATAAGTATACATGTTTTGTAATATGAGTGTGTTAGCAATTGATGTATTTTAAAACAATCTTTAATTATAATTTGAGACACAATTGTACTAAAAAAATAAGTATTTATATGTTAGTAAACTCATTAAATAAATATTTTTAATATAAAACTATATTTTGGATTTATAATAAACTTGTGATATAAAAAATTTAAAAACAAACTATTGAAATTCAATTCAGAGACGAAAAGAAACGATATATTAAAATGATAAGCGATTAAGAAGATTAAAACTTAAAAGGATGGTTTGAAATGGTCAAAAGGGAAACTTTTTATCTAGTGGAGCATGTAAAATATACCTCCAAGGAAGAGAAGGGAAAACATATTAAGAAAATCTTTTAATAGAGTAGGGAGAATGAAGTTTTCATTATCCAAATTATATTTTAGCCTAATTTTTATATTTGTAATATTTTAACTTAATTTAGCTTTATTTTTATTGAGTGGAAATAACTAGTTAAAAAAAACATTAATTTCTACCAGTTTCGCAAGTTTTATTTACCAATTAACTAGTTTTATGAAGCGCATTTTCTGTTCAATAGAGTGTCTATGGCAAACAATTCTATCTAGGAATTTTTTCCACTCCCATATCAATCCTATCTAGTTTCCAGAAAAATACATTTGGACGAACGAACTATGAACTTAGTATACATTACATTTACACCATCCTAGTCATCCAACAATTTCAAAAGCAGATGGATAAACCCGTTTTTCTATTAAGCAATGTTTCAATAGCCTAAAAATATAGAGAGAAAACTATATGTTGCACAATGATACCAAAGAAAAACGAAGAGAAAGTAACATTCAAATTTGAACACAGCATTATGCTCCCAGAAGTTTATTCTACATCCCCTCCAAGGATGCTATTAAGCTTTCAGTTAGCAGGCTCGTATTTGCATATGCAGTCGTATATGTTCCCTTTAATCAACTTTTCAGCCAATCTTTGATTTTTCACCATTGCAAGCTACAAAAAAGTATATATGGGACAGGGAAAAAAATGTGTCAAAGGAGCCACTACGACCTAAATTCATCTTATCAACAATATGGCACGCAAGCAGGGGATAGAAACCACATAGGCTTCATTAAAAATCTAAAGTAATTAAAGGGTGCAATTTCTCATTCATATTGGCATAGAATAAGCTAGAATTCAAAACAGCACATTTGTGACTCTAGTAAGGAAAATTTACGAATGCCATTAGCAATGAAAGAAGAAACCATTAAAATGTTACATAAATCTAAAGATATGAATCTGAAATAAGGTTTCCTATGAACTATGATGATTAGAACCAGTTCAGCTCAGAGGCAGATGCACAAATAGAAAGATTTTTAAAAAATAGGTGTATGAGAAGACAGTATATGCATAACAGAGATATGGCAAGGTGAAGATTTTTAAATGTGACTAAACCCAAAATAGAGGATTAGTCTATAGCCGGTTCAAAGGACTGAAACTTGTAAGAATACCTCAAGGTCGCACCGAAGAGTCAAAGGCTCTAATTACGGTGGTTACAACAAAAATAGAGGAAAAAAAAGACATTTCATTTAATGAATCCTAATGCGTTCAAGAATCCACCTAACAACCAAAGCAATTGAGTTTTCAACATAGGACAATGATTTAGATAAGAGAACAAGAAATCTTAGAAAAGCATCAAGTCAGTAACTGAAACACAACAATGAAAATGCCAAATTAAAATTCATCTTACCAAGACAAACCCTTTAAATTATAAACCAGATGAAATTACCTTCAAAGCATCACATTGAAACCGGGCATTGAGGTTGGTATGAAGAGCTCTACCCATCCCTTCCAAAATTATCTGTCAAATAGAGAAAACTTAATTAGAATCTACTTCTTGATTTTATTAAATCTGTAGTAACTTTATTAGATAAACAGAATTGCTCTCCCACCAAATCAGCATCTTTTGCAGCAGCAGCCAGCTCAGAGCTGACCTGTCTCAAGTCTATACATGGACTACCACATCCATTCTCAACAACCATCAAGGGAACAAAAGAATTTTCTCTAGGACTGTCCAAGGTATTAGTCATTGCATCCACAAGCAAGCCACCAGATTCAGCAGCTCGCCTAAGAATGTCACAGTGCTGTAAGATACAAGAATTAGTTCCACTGTTTAAACTAATGCATAATCATCATGGATATTGTGGTCGTTGTGAAATAAAGAATTAGTTCCATTGCTGTAAGATACAAGAATTATTTCCACTTTAAGTTCATGAAAATACACAAACCTTGGCAGCCTCAGCAACAATGTCAGGAAGCTCCGTTGCAGTCACATCATTCAAAGCAGGAAGGGAATTTGCAACCAGGACCACCTGCAATCATCCATTAATTATATTCATACTACACAACTCAGGCACAGGACCTATTATATGGATGCTGATTTGTCCGTTTATTGGATGACTCTGTTTACTTCTCTATCAAGAGAACAAATGTAACTCTACGACATCTATACTCAATCAAAACATTTATTAAATTCCCGATTTGTGAGTAGTTTAAATTCAAATGAAACATTTTCCTATGGCGAAATTCATTCCAATATAGTAACTTCAAATCTTCTTCAATAAAGAAAGTAAACTCACTTCAGTTCCACGACGAAGGAGCTCTCGTGCCAGGGGAAGCATCCCTAGAACAATGTCAGCACCTGAATTGTCCACAAAAAGTAAAGCTCTTCTATGTGGGGGTAGTTTCTTGTCCCCAGTTCCTAACATTCTCTGTTTAAAGGCATCAAAATCATCCACCTGGATGGCAAAAAATTAGCTTAGTATTCAACTATCAACCATGCATGAGATCATATACCCTCATCATGAATATGTTGAACAACACCTACTCGCCAAGGTCTCTGCATTTTATTGCGGCTCATTCTGTAAATTTCAATAATAGTTCCTTTATGATAGAGATCCACACATGCACGAGATCCCCAATCAAAAATGTTTGCAGCAAGAACACCTTCAATTAGAGTTAGTAGTCTTGTTTCCTGAAACAAATGAGGCTTTCAGATTAACAGCTAACATGATTTATGAGAAACTAGGGTGGCATAGGGGCGCTATGAACCAAAATGCAAAAAGGACTACTGACATACTGAATTTAAACTTTGCAGGGAATCAAAATGAAACTCACTGGTACATTGTCAATTCTACTCAGTTTACATATATTGACTCGAAAAAGGAATAATGTATTAGTTGCATATATCATCTCATGTACTACACGAGAAGGAACAAATGTTGAATCCAGCCACCATGTTAAATTCAGAGGATTATACTAATAGTAAGGCATACCTCATCCATACTATCAAGCTCCATCAACAAATCAGGCAAGACAGCAAGGGATGCCTCATTTTCCCTATGATAGATATAAACACAAATAACAAATTTAGGTGATCAAGAATAAGGACATTGTGAGGATAATATAGGTCTAGAGATGACATGAACTAAGTTAACATGATAGAAGGGAAGTTCTCTTCTTTTTGTTTTAAGAGTTGAATTGTGTATCTAAAGCTTGTCTCTTTTATGATGGAGCAGCCACGAAGTATTTTCACTAGGTGAGGTTAGCTACATAAATCAAAAGACACCATTGGTTTCTATCTTGAACTAAACCCTTTGCTAGTCCATTTAGATAAAATATAAACATAAGAAAATCCAGGTTTTCATGTCTACTCTATTCATGATGATCAGGGTTTGGGTAATGAAACACAAATAACTCTTAACAATTTATTTGGGAGAAAACTAAAGAAAAATCCTAACAAACAAATTCCGATAAGGAAATTTTTTTTAATTAAGAAAATGAAGAGATGTACACATTACAGATGTACAATAAAGCAGGATAGTGAGACCCCTAGATCAACCAAAAAAAGGATATTTAGATTTCTAAATGTTTTTATGGGGTTTAGGAGATTCAGATTTCCATATGGGCGTGCCCCTGATGTTATTCTGATACGTATTGAGAGACGCTGCAAAAAAGGAAAGCAAACAGAGAAAGCGCATAAATAAATGAGAGCAGAATACTCCCCCAAGTCAGAGATGATTCTCTAGACTCCCAATTCCATTCCAAAATTGTCCATACCCCTCACAATCAGCACTCTCCCCCTATAACAGAACCTCCCACACATTCTCTCACCTCTAACTAACTTCTCAACACTAAGACAAAATTGCCCTTTTGGGCCTACAGGAGTAATAAAACTTAAAGGGCTGAACCTTAGATGGATTCCTATCATATTCCTATGGAGTACCATGGTCAAGTTTAAAATTTGACTTGAGAAGGAGATTTGGATTTTCAGGTGGGTTTGTCAACAAGAGACCTCTCCCAATTAGGAGAACGAGTAAAAAACATAAAACAAAAGTGTAAACACAACAGAAGGGTCAAGAGCCCTTATTCTCCTAGTTTTTTATAATTATAATGAAGATACTAAAATTGAACACTATCTCCTTAGATAACCATCTGATAATAGAGTGGAAAATTGCATTCTGCATACATTTCAGTGTGACAGAATAATGCATTGCATCATATCACACAACTAGTCAACTTCTCTTTATCTAAGTAAATTGCTTTTGCGGAAATTGCATAGTGGCTTAAAAGACAGTTACATTACATCTAGAGTCCTCCAAGATCTCATCTATATGGCTCAATGACGATAAATGAGAAAAGCTAGTAAAAACCTTTTTAAAACACTCTTTCAAACAAACTATTATTGTATGAAATACATTATACGTGTAGGTCCCACTGAATGACATGAGTCCCACTCTAATGGATCCTATATTTATTTCATCTAATAATAAAACCGGTGTTGGAAAAGAAAGTGTTGGCGAGTGTATTTCTAGCATTCTTCAAACATAAATACCTCTGTTTTATACTTATATACGCATCAAAAAAATGAAATTCCCTCAAGCATTCTTCCCTCATTTCCAGTAGTCTGGCCAGACCTAACTTCCCGTATGCAGCAGGCTCCTGCATTAACCTATTCAGTTGTTATGCAAGTTGATCAGTTCGAGAAGTGTATTGCCAACCAAAATTAATAAATTTTAAATACCTACCGAGCTCAATCAGTGTTATATTGACAAAAATGGTAAAAAACAAATGGTTTTTACAAATAAAAACTAATGCAACTGATCAACCATAAACTAATTAAATAGTCTCAAATTGTTTTTATAAATATGCATCAGGATAAGAGGATATATAGCATGACTTAAATAACAGTAGTAAGCCGTGAAATCAGCAATATCATGTCAATATTACCGAGCCAGGTGGGCAGAAAATGCACGAGCAAAAGCATCACCCCTTCTTTTGGCATCATCAGTCCCACCTTCACTTGCTACGGCCTATCATATTTTAGTAGGGGTGTCAAATGACTGGATTGGGTAAATTTTGAATTGAATTATATTGGATGGATTAAAAATAAACCAATAATTCATTCATGATCCATTAAAAATGTATTAAAAAATCCAATTCGTCCATGACTCATTTAATAAAAAAACTATCCAACCCACCATTAACCATTTTTTATGGATGGAAATCCAACCCATCCATTTAAAGTATATTATATTTATTTGTTCAAAAAAAATATTTTTATTAAATAAAGTTTTATATTTATAAACATTTTTGTATCCAAACATTGTAGAGTTCAGGACTCATTCCTTAAAGACCATCAACCAATGAACTTTGGACTACTTGACCCAATGAATTACAAAAATATGTTGGATAGTTCACTATCCATCTAATAACAAATAGTGATCCATTCCATCTAATCCATTGACTTTTACTTTTATAATTAGAGGGATTGTTTAGATTATAAAAGGATTGGATGGATTGAATTGTCACCCTAATATTTTAGTCAAGAACCCCACAATCATATATGGCCTTAGAGAAGAATGACAAGATATTTTTCTTCACATTTTACTTTAAACAAGGTGAACAAGGAAGCAAAAAAAAAAAAAAAAAAATAGAAAATTTTAAATTCTCCTACATTATCTTCCTAATTCCTATTAATCCTTCTACTAATAAATGAAGAAAATATTGACTATTTTTTTGTTTTCAAGATATTAAATTATTTACTTTTTCATTTAATACTTTTTATAAAATATTATGAAAATTAATAGCAAAATATAGCAACATTCAACCAAATAGGTCAGCGTTTCTATCCAACCATCAACAAGCCCAACGCATAACTACACAAGACTGCTTCTACAAGAGCAACAGCAGTATGCACTCCATATGATTTTCTAGAATACTACGAAAGCCATAGCTTTTGTGATGATATTTAACAGCTACAAAATCCCAACCACTAAATAGAATTAATGTTCATAAACCCACAACCACCTTTCTCTCCAAGTTATTAAGTGCTTCTCTGATTCCAAGACTAATCATCTCAAGCATGAAGTTTATAGAATTGGACATTTGTGGGTGGTCTTGTTACCAACCATTATTGGACCACCCACAAATATCCAATTGTGCAAACTTCACACTTGAGATGTTCAGTCAGTCCTTGACATGAGGGGGTATTAGAGATCCTACATTGCCTAGTTTATGTTTATTGGTTTGGTTTGTTTAAAGAATAAACTTGATCCCATGCTTTGCTTTATACTTTTCTTTCTTTATTCTCTCATAAATTTTATATGATATATTGATGTAAAAGATATCATTACTCATTCAATATCAGTTTGGTTACAGGAATACATTTTTACATTTTTATAAGCAGAACGTAGAGTTATTTCATGCATTAATTTCTTATCATGTGCAAGGATATTCCTTCTATTGCCTTTGTAACATATGAAGAGACAAAAAATGATAAAAGTATAGGTGTTTCAAGGCAGAACAGTTACTTTGTCCACAAGATCTGGCAAGTGATCTGACAAAATCTTAAACCAATACCTACATTAAATACAAATTTTGCATTAGCCACAGAAGCCAAGCACTAGAGACAATTGTAGCCTTGATTGTCAATTAAGTTAAAATTTGTTTAAAATAATGTGCTCACTCTAATTCACTGTGATCTGAGAGATCAATAGTATTAGGCTCATACCTGTAGAGATATAATTTATGTTAAAAAATAGACTAATACAATACTGATAACAGAAGGCCAGTGTGTTGAGTGCGATACATACAATTTCAGGTCTGCTAATAATGGAAACACCTCTAAAGTGGGTACTAGATGTAGGACACCAACATTTAGAGCACTAGCATCAGATCGCAGAGTACTTCCTTTTGACAAAGGAACTTCAAAACCCCCAAGTCCAGTGGTTCCAGGATGAGCCATCGGCACAGGGGCAGTGATCTCAGTTCCCTTCTGTAGAAACTTCTCCATCCATGAAATCTGCACTAGCATTGCTTAAAACATAAAATTTGCTAACAAATTGAGCTGCTTCCAAGCATAAGAAAAAGAACTAAAAAAATGCCTCTAGATGGCATACCGGTTTCCAAAACATCTAAAATTCACTCAAAATGATACAATCAATATGGCAAGTATTCAAAACCAATAACAAGGTTTAGCTGTCCCCTACTCATTGTCTGCATAGGCATACTTGTCACTTACAATCTAACCCCCACTTTTTCCATACATTCTAATTCAAAGTTTATCACCATCTATTGTTTAATTGATTCATTCATTCAAGAACTTTGAAATGAATCATAGCACAGGAAACTGGTTAACTTCCAAAGTATAACAAAACAAAGACCTCTTACTGCATCACTGGAGTAGTATTAGCACGGGATAGTAAAAAGCCTAATGAAAGAAAAGACAGATTAATACACCCACCTCATAAATGGCAAGAACCAGAAGATTTTTAGAAACTTAACAGAATAATAATCAAATTTAACATAAAAGGAAAACGAGAAATGTTTGACAAACTCTTTACAAACTGCCAAGGATGTTTACGTGGTTAAAAAAAAAAAAATTACTCCTTTTCAATTCACATTATAATCACTTCCTACATATTTGAAGGTTTTATCATTCTTCATTTCTAGATTCTACATTTTCTGCCTTTAATGGGTAGGCAAATATTCCAACACCATTGAATATGATTCCTTTCAATGGATGACATGACAAATTATTCCAGACAATCTCACTAGTGGAGTTACTTTAGTAATGTTATTATTGCTTCAAGAGATACCTGAGCCCTAACACAATACAGTGGAATATTATTCCTTATGGTACTGAAATTGATAGCCAAAAAAATCATTTCCATTAATTTGACTTCAAATTTACACCATAGCTTAGAAGTTAGAACACATTTAATTTGATCATTTTTCTCACACAGGTGACCAGAAAACATCAAGGTTTTCCAATTCCTTTCACTTGCCTTCTCATTCAAATCCCTAAGTGGGGGGCCATGAATCTTGCCTCCTGTATATGGAGCACCCATTGGGAATCTTTCAACTAATTGATGCACCATGAGGTCATCTAAACCGTGCTTTTCATAAGTCATAAATGCACCTAATGCTCCAAGAAATCCTTCATGTCGCAAGAACATTGCTTGTGCAGCCCCATTAGACCTGCAAGACAAATACGTAAATCTTGAAACAATATAACAATTAAATCAAAAGCAAACATATAAAAAAATTTGCTATGTCAAATCATTAGGCAATTTATGTACCAGAAATGGATTGCAAAAGAAATAGCATCCATGGTATAGGCATGACCCCTTATAAAAAATCCTCCAAAAAAGATACGCTTCAACCCAAATCGCAAAGCATTTAAGTAGGCTATCTACACAGATGAGACAAGAATAACAGAATTGGTCAGGTATACAATGGAAGAACAAATAGTGGAACAGAATGTGAAAACTACAGAGTATAGATGGAAGATAATCCTGATGATGCCAGAAAGCAAGATCTAGAACTAGTGTCATGGATCATCTTCATTATTAGAGATGTGTCTCCATTCATGTCTTTTCTCATTGTAGGTGGATCAAAGTAACTTTTTTCTGGAAAATATTTCAAAATCAGTAGACTATCATTTAAATTTTAGCCAAATAAAAGGTTTACAATTTCTGAAAAAACTGATTTAAATTTTTAACATAAAATGAGTGACTATTTTACAACAAAAATATGTTTAAGTACTTTTATGAAGAAAATTTATAAAGGATACATTCTTTCATTCAGTACGGGTATATTTTGAAATTTAACAATATTCAATCAAGTAAACACAGAGAACTGAATATTATTTACACATCTAATTTATCCAAAAAGCTGAATGAAACAGTAAAACCATTAGCCCAAATGTATCACAAACTGCATGCACTTTTCCAGCTTGAATTTATCGCTGTGAAAAAGATATAATTACAATTGTCAGCTCACCTGGGCAATATTGTATGAAATCATTCGGAGAAGAGAGAGTGACATATCTTCTGGTCTGTAAGCATCAAGTCCCTTTTTTTCTGAGGTAGCCTTGCCAAAACTTGAAGCAATGGTAGAAGCCGATAGGCCAATCTACGGTTATTTAATACTGGTAAATACTAAGTCATGATTGATAGAAAAAAAAATCAAATGACTCATCAATTTGATCCAGAAATTAAGTATATTTAGAGCATTTTTTATATCAGATAAATATCATACAGAATGATCAACTGCAAAATTTACCTTAGAATAGTCCATGCCACCATAAATGTCCCCAACAAGCATGTCAGTGTTACTATTATCTCCTTTCTGACTCAGCTCAAGTAATTCATCAAAGCTGGAACCCATTTCAAGAAACCCTTTGGCAATAGTTCAAATATAGCAGTAGATAAAGAGAAAAAAAATGGAGAATTATCAGAAAAATTACCTCTCACACTTTGTTAACAGCCTTCCCAAGCCCCAATAAGTACCACCACCAACATTAGTCCCACTGACCCTCTCATATTTTCCGTCCCCATCAACCTGTGGTAACCCCGATTAAAATAATGGATTACCGCCAGTTTGTCTTCATAAAACATAAACCAAAGAGATCAGCAAGTTAAATCAAAAGAGGAAACTAAACAAATATACCTTGATCATACTAACACCAGATCCAATATTAACTAGAAGATAAGGAAACAAATCATTAGTGTCAATTTGAACAAACTCTTTCTGGCCCTCCATGTGTGTAAAAGCTTCATGACGAATTGCCTACTAAGAAGGGGTACAACATCTAATTAGCAATTAGCAATGATCAATATAAGTCAGCAAGAATGAATTAATGGCACAGTCACATGCTCCAAAGTATAGATCTTGTTTATTTTAACAGAGAAGAGCTAAAATAGATCTCAGTCAGATATTGGTTAACAGCAAGAAACACATAATGCAATAATGCAAGGAAAAGGAAAAAAAAAAATTAGAGCTGTCAGCTATGACTATATAAAACTTATCTAGAAAATTAAACTTTAGTCATATTTTCCTTCAACAATTCACCAATAAAACAATGCATCAATAAGTATGAGTAAACTATATATAATGGTTTTCCCACACTCTAGTGGATTAGTTGAAGTAATAGCATTCCAGTCTTGGCAATTGATTGGCTCTTTTCCTTCTTAAACAAGGGGGAGCACTATAATTTGTCCAAAGAAGAAAAGTTAAAAAAAAAAAAAAAAAAAACATCTTTTATCTTCAATTATTTATCAGAATAGTGAGTAAGTTGCAATTGGTCATATCTCTATGATAATAATTTTGCAATGCAAGGAAGTAGTGCATGAGATAAAGACTTGCACAAATATTTCAACTCGCAAGATGGTCTTGTAACTATCAAGATCATTCTTAAACAAAATACAAGAGAAAACAGATAATTCCAAGAGTTGGATCCACCTTCAGCAAGAAATTTGCTCCTGCTACAAGGCAGTTCATTTCAT
>PYAF01002790.1:325483-368472 GCA_007407185.1 Glycine tomentella
TGAGATAAAGACTTGCACAAATATTTCAACTCGCAAGATGGTCTTGTAACTATCAAGATCATTCTTAAACAAAATACAAGAGAAAACAGATAATTCCAAGAGTTGGATCCACCTTCAGCAAGAAATTTGCTCCTGCTACAAGGCAGTTCATTTCATCTTCTTTGTCAAGACTAAGTCCGAGTCTTTCTTTGAAAAGGTCTGCAAATTTGTGTGCTCCACCACCAGTAGCCTTGTCACAAAATGAATCCATTAACAGAGTAGTTCAATGGAATATACACTGAACAAGCAGTAATGAATTACACAATTATCTATAATAATCACAACTCTTAAAATTGTGTTATAAACAATATCAGTAACATATAGAATAAATGGGAGCATTGTTTTGATGTTGTTATTACACAAAAGGGAAAAGGGACTCATCTTATTATCATTTTCACAATAACTAATTCCAAATGTGATAGCTAGACATAGATTATGGCGCTTGTGCATGCAAGCATCAAGCTAAAATAAAACAAATAGCATTTTGGAAATTTGATATATCGCTTCAACAAAAGAAAAAAAAGAACTCAAGCTTCTGAAAATGTAAAAATAGTCGGAGAAACCAAGTTACCTTAATTATGGCATTTGAATCAGTCGTGGCATCAGAATAACGTGATTCCCCTCCTGTAAACAACAAAAAGTCCATAGTCTAGAATTAACACATAAGAAACAGAAAAATCACAAAATGATATTCAAAATCAAAACATGCAGTACTGTTTTAGCAATCCAATGTGGTAGTGAAATGACAGATAAAGCATAAAAGAAGTAAATTGAACAAGACAGTGAATACCACCACAGTGAAGCTGCTTTGAGTTAATGAAGTCTAGGCACTCGTTAATCTTGCTAGTTTCGAACTTCACAAAATGAAGCCTTCCACCAAGAATAGGATAGCTTCTCCTGTTACCATTGGGCCGAAATCCCAGTTGATTCTTCACATTTATCATCCTTTTATCATAGGTTGATTGGTCTTGGTGTCTTGAAAAGTACACCAACTTTATAAGAGATCCTGCCCATATATTTTCAATCATAAGTTCCAACTATATTTCAAATACTACCAACCTTTTCCTCTGAAATTAACATGCATATTAAGAGTCACACGTCATTGAGGGGGAAAACTGCAATTGCTACTATTCAATCCTCTTTTCTATATGTTTCCCTATAATATAACTGAAAGTTTTGGGGGTTTTACGAAATCCTCCACACAGGATGGGAGACAATCGTCTTTGAACCGGATAGGACCACCCTAGATGACAAAGCTCTTCCTCCGAGTATTTAGGGTTCAAACTTGAAACAATTAATTATACTACCGCTAGTTAATCATGAGCTCTCTATAGTTCCGTTTACTTTCGGGTTGAAAGAGGAAGTCCAGGGACCAGCATAACATTATTATTCTTTTCGTGTTTTTCTCTTTCACATGTATCCTCCTTCAGAGACAATCCTGTTCGGAGCAAAGTTGGGTACTAAATGTGGGCACTTCTCCCAGTGGGGGGATTCGAACTTGGTTCACCACGTTGTGGAAGAGTAACCCTTTCTGTTAGACCCAACTCCGGTTGGCTAACATTATCATTCTTTATATATATTAATTTTAGCATCCAAAAATTTATATTAAAAAAATGGTCATCATCAAGGCCATAAAACATAGTTAGCCTTCGACAAATAAAAGAAAGGTTGAAGCCAGTGTCACGCTTATTAAAGAAAAAAGGAGCGAGAAAGACGAAGTAAGAATTTGAAATTGTTGTTATACCTCCAATGTCAAGAGCGAGGTGAGATATATCATGAGACTGATTGGGTAACAAAATGGTTGGATACTTCTCTTCGAAATTTCCTTGAATTTCTGCTTTGCTGAGATCCAGCTGCGGCCGTGAACTGGACCGGTGGATTGAACTGTTGCCTGTGTGCGCCATCTTTCTCTCTCTCACTCTCTATCTGAGTCTCAAAGTTTGAAGTTTCAACGTCAAATCCAATAATGTAATTCACCAAACCCTCCTTTTGTAGAAAATTCATTCATCTTGACCAAGCTAATCAACCATCTCCACTGGATCAACAAACCCGATGCAGATTTCACCCCTCCCAAATCTAATTTAATTTCTGGTAAAAATTAAATAGTAGTTATCTTTAGTTACTAATTAGTGATAACAAATTAGACAAGTGAAGTCTTTTGCAGTAACGGATACTAAATTTCTCTGACTCAATAACGCATGAAACCTGAATTTTAAATATTGAATGTTGAGTAATTTGACCCAAATACATGACAGAACAAAATCCACATAAATTATTTTATGTCAGTGTGGGAGTTGGATTCTTTTCCATGTCAGCATGGATGGGGTGGTAGATGGATTTTTTTTTTTTTCCCGATACAGTGGGAGATGGATTTTAGAAAACGAAAAGGACGAGAACTGGAGGACAACTTTATCTTTTAAATAAAAAATAATAATTTATTATTTTAATAGTTAAATTTAAATGTATTATTTTTGTTACTTACTTTTTTATGACTTATACAATTTGTTATTTTTGTTTATTTTACCTGACAAATAAGGTATGATTAAAATTAATTTAGGCAAATGCTACTTCATTTCTCATTTATTATCTTTTTAATTATATAAATTATAGAAATTTTTCTCCTATAAGTGTAAATTTAAATTTTATATACATTCATATTAAATATAAATAAACCAGTATTGAAATTATAAATAAAATGAAAATAATGAGAATGAACATTCTTTTATGAAATCAAGGAAGGAACTTTTTTTTTTGTGAGTGATCAATTTCTTGAAATTACGTTAACATTTAAATCATTAAGGTTATATTAAATAGAGTTGATGGAATGAAATTTTTTTTATGAGATAAATTTGATGAATTTTGCATTTAACACACAATAATGAATAATTTACCTGAAATTACATTAATATTTAAATTATTAGGATTAAATTTATTGTTATAATTTCTTATGACTTAAAGATTTTATTAAATTTTTTTATTTTATGTAACATATGTAAAGTATGAATAAAATGTGTGTCTCAAATTTCTTTTTGGACTAATATTTTTATTTATTATTTATTATCTTCTTATTTATGTACATTATGAAGATTTTCTCTTACATGTATAAATTTTAAATTTCTTTTATTCATTGATATCTATATGTCAATTTATTAATAAATAAAATTCTATATAAAATAAAAGTTATGGAAATGAACATGAGTTTATGAAATCAAGCAAGAAAATTTTCAATTAATTCACAGGAACGAATTACAATTGATCAGAAATCACATAACAACTAAATTATTTTGGAAAAGTTATTTTTAAAATTCATTTTTATAATAATAAATATATGTATTTATTTATATAAATTTATATAGAAAAAATTATGTTTATCAACAATTTTTTACACAAATTATATTCATTTCTTATTTAAATTGTTGAATATTTTCTTACGTAAAATTTAAATTTCTTTTATACACTAATACCTATATATGTAAAGTTATTAATATAGAAAGTATTTATAAACTGAAAACTCATGCAAATAGATAACTGCTTAAACAACATGAACTCGATGTTGCATATCCAAGCAAGAAAGCTGTTTTAATCTCATCACTTTTCTAGCGCTGGATTTTGTTTTTCTAAAAGGGGTCTTTTTTCTTTGTTTCGGTGATAAGCATAATAGCTTTTGTCTATTGCTTGTCTGTGTAAATTGTAATGGCCATATGTTTGTTCTTGAGTACTTCTTGTACTAAAACTAAGTTTATTAATATATTTTATCTTTGGCCTTTCAAAAAAAATTGATTTCAGTCATTTCACGATTAAAAAACAAGATTAGGGTTTAACTGCACAACCAGCATCATTCGCAACAACTTCAAAGATGCTTATTTGTAGAATTTTGGATGAAGAGTTGATGGATGATGAGAATGTCTAGATAAATTCAACTAATACTTTATTAATAGCCTTGGTTTAAAGTGTTTATTGGAACAAACATTATGTAGAAAAACTTACTGATATGGTTGCTGAATTTTTAGTTTGTTGTTTTGCTTCACTTAAATTTAACTTTTAATTGATGTCTGCTTGTGTTTTTGTATGCTAAAAAATATTATAGGAGTGTAATTTTTGTTTCTTTATTTTTTTAAATATATGATTTTAGTTTTTTCTTTTGTTTTTAATTGAGATATTTTATCTTTTACTTTAAAAAATTATATTTTAATCCTTGTGACTAATTTCAAATGATGAAGATATACTTTTTAATTTTTTTGGTAAATTAAACTTATCAGTAATTAAATAATTAAAAAATTTCTCATGATTAATAAACTAAATTAAAAAATTTCTCATGATTAATAAACTAAATGTGTCAATTAGTGGTAACAAATTACACAATTAAGATTTGAAGTTGGTTAAGGATTAAAATCATGAATTTTTTAAAGCAGAGGACCAAATGTTTCATTTAAAAAATGAAAAAAACTAAAATTGCATATTTAGAAAAATACGAAAAAAATTATATTTTAATCAAAATTAAAAATTATTCCGGGTGTTATAACTTAGTATCAAAGAATATAATTTTAATTATATTTTAATACAAATAATTAACAAAATGCCAATAATTTTTTAAAATAAGTCATTTATGTCACCTGCCAATAAGTTATTTATAAGGAGACCTTATTTCTAAAATACAGGTATATATAAACAAAAATTGATATTATAATATCCAAAATATGTTGATGTAAAAAACTCCAAAATATGTTACAATTTTATATGCTACTATGTTAAAGCATATAGAAGTAATTATTATTTGCAGTAGATAGAGGTTCACGATCAACATATTTGAATCAAACATGAGCACATTGGGAGGAAATTGTCCTAAAAAAGCATATATAAGGAACCACTATCAAGTGACTATCCTAATATACTGAATTCGCTTATTGGGAGGAAATTGTTGTTTACAGTATATAGAGGTTCACGATCAACATATTTGAATAATGATGAATGTTTTTCTGCAACCGAAATATGTCATGAAAATGAAATCTTGAAGATGTTTTATATTGCTGAATACATATCTTTATGTGATGAGGTTAAATATGTTGTATTATATACTGTTACATAATTTATATTATCATTTTAGTTAAATAAATGAAAATTTAATATAGTCTTTTAGGAAAAAGGTAAAATTTAAGATGTAGCCATGCTGTTTCAACAACTTAGGCGTATAATTTCATTGATTTCTATGATTAAAAATCAATTTCAGCAATCAACTTCTGCACAACTAACATCTTCTTTAACAAATTTAAAGATGCTTATTTCTAGAGACTTCGAATTGAATGAAGAATTGATAGACGATGACTGCAACATCAATTCATATAAAGATCTTTAGAGAAATTCCACTGTTAATTTATTAATAACCATACTTTCAAGTCTTTATTATAAACAGAGTATATATTTTTTTTTAATGTGTTATTGACATGTTTGCAGGATTATTATTTTATTGCTTTAGTTTAGTGTCATCTAACTTTATATCATACTCTACTAATATTATTTTATAATAGATCGTAAAAAAATACATTACTTTAATTTTTTTTTCACTTTAACAATTATTTCAAGTGTCACTACCTAGTATCAACAAATATATTTTCAATCTTATGTGCATAAAACTAATTACAAATAATACAATAATTAAGAGTTGGATTATTTTCCATGTCACCATGTGTGGGGGATGGATTTTAGAAAATGAAAAGGGTGACAACTTTGTCATTTTAAATATATATTTTTTAATTAAATCATTTTTAAATATATATATATATATATATCCCATTTAACTTTGAATATTTTATTTTTTTAAGAAATATTATATGGTTTTTGTTCGGAAATATTTTTGAACATGGTGGATGTAAAGGGAATTTCAACATGTGGCAACGACCTCCCATAAAGAGTAGAAGTTGCATTCACTTGGTCAAAGTCAAATAAGATAAGAGATGCATAAAGTGAGCTTAGATTAAATTTGTACATATAAGTATGAAATGTCTTATATAACAGGAGTTAGTAAATGAAAGTATGTAATTGTTGTGGACCATTGGTCACATGGCAAATTCGAAAATAATCCATAACAATTACTCTCAAATTAGTATTGTTTTAATTAAGCAATGATGACCTAAGATTCTTAAGTGAATATTACCTCCATAACAATTTTTAAATTTTAAAAGAAGTGTTTCTTATTTTATTCTCCATGATCATATTTTAAAACAAGTAGATAGGCTGATAAAAAAAGTAAACAATATATAAATATATATAAACAGACAAACAAATAGGTAAAAAAATGCAAACAATAGTGCAACTTCAGGTTTTAGTTTCATTTTTTTTTTTCAATTGAAATATCTGATGTCATTCATTTCTAAAAATATTGACATAACTTGGTCTAAATCACTACAACCTACAATTTATTGGTTAATCCATAAACTCAATCGAGGCAAATTAGGTTACACCAAATTGAAAACACGGAGAATCCAATTACAAGCAAGAAAGATTGTACCACTGATTCCTAGTCCAATTGGCTAGTCCGAGCTGATTTTTATATAGAAAAAAGGTGATTTTACAGAAAGAAAAAAAAGTGACTTTAATAAGTAATAACAATCACAAGATATGCCTTATCTTTTAACATACTTTCTAAATTTACGTTCTTACTTTTTTAGTATTATTTACATTTTTTTAGCACTTCTTTTAGCAAATGATAATTATTTGCAACAATACTAACAAATAGTTATAGTATTTTTACTATAAAAAAGTTTATCCATATATATAAAATTAAATCATTTGCTACTTTTTTATAAGAAACAAATGATAATGATAAAATATAAATTAATCAGTATAACTTATCACAGATTGGAGATGCTTTTTATATTCATCTAAAAAAGAATTAATTAATTAGCACAAATATGATATTGATTATAATATTCAAAGCAATTGCATGCGTGCTACTATATAGCAAGTACATACATAGGTTTAAGACAAAACTGTGAGAAGGAAAAATATACGCCATTAAGAATTTTGTGATGTCAAAACATAAGGAAAAAAATTGTCTTTAATCGAAAAATATAAAATCATTTTTTAAACATAAAAGATTCTTAAAAAATTAATGTCAAAATTCGGAAGAATAACATTTTCTTCTTGTAATTGACGAAAAAATCATTAAACTTTTATGACAATAAGATTAAGTTATAAACACATTATTGGTGCACGATAAATATTTTTTCTTTTATTAAGAAAGGGTGTTAACATTATGTATCAATTAATAAAGTGAGTTCACATTTAATAAAAAATTAGATTTACGTCCAATTACAGACAAAATAAAAAAGAAATAAGAGTCTTAAAATATTTTAACTGAGGAAAAAGATGAGAAACAAGATAAGAGTATTTTAAAGATATAAAATTTTATTAAAAATTATATGATCATTATGTGTCTAATTTTTTTTAAATTATTAAATGATATTTAGAAAAAAAAATCTAAATATAATATGAATTAAATAATTAAAAAAAAATTAAAATAAAAAAAAGTATTGAATAAAATTTGAGAAAAACATATAAGCTGTGAATATAATTTATTCTAAAAAAGTTGTATTTTTCGTAAAAAAGAAAAAACAAGGCTGAAAGGGAAGGGGGGGAGCACGTAAAAAACTGAGAGCAAAACAAAACCCTTAAACCATAAACCCTAACCAACTGTCTTCGAATCACAGTAGCGGCAGTTTCCTAATGGAACCCCTCCGACTGAAGACCAACTACCGCTGCGTCCCCGCTCTGCAGCAGTTCTACACCGGCGGCCCCTTCGTCGTCTCATGGGACTCCTCCTTCATCGCCTGCGCCTGCGGCGAGTCCATCAAGATCGTCGATTCCGCCACCGCCGCCATCCGCTCCACCCTCGACGCCGACTCCGAATCCTTCACCGCCTTGGCTCTCAGCCCCGACGACCGCCTCCTCTTCTCCTCCGGCCACTCCCGCCAAATCAAAGTCTGGGACCTGTCCACGCTCAAGTGCGTCCGCTCCTGGAAGGTACCGCACCGTATTATTCCCCTTCACTTCAATGAATAATGTTTTGTGTTTGCTAATGTGCGCGTTTGGTGTAGGGTCACGAGGGTCCGGTTATGTGCATGACGTGTCACCCTTCTGGAGGGTTGCTTGCTACTGGTGGAGCTGATAGGAAGGTTCTAGTGTGGGATGTGGATGGTGGTTACTGCACGCATTACTTTAAAGGTCACGGTGGTGTCGTTTCTTGTGTTATGTTCCATCCCGATCCTGAGAAACAGCTTGTGAGTACTCAGCTTAATGCTTTTATTTGATTTTGTTGTGCTATTGAGCATTTTACTGTCTGAACCGATTTATATGTCTTTACAAGAGTGAAGTAATGAAGTATTAGTCCCTGTTTGTATAAACTTCACAACAAATACTTAATAAGATAAGAAAATAAGAAGATAAAATGAATTAAACTTCTCTCATAAGTTAAAATTAACTTATGCACTTCAACTTTTATAGAAATGCTCTCATCTAACTTTCTTCATGAGTTGAGGTTCATAAGTTGATTTTAACACATGGAAGAAGTTTTTGATTCATTTTATCTTTATTTTCTTCTCTCACGTGTTCATCGATAAATTTATCACTTAGATCATAATTTTGGACCACTGTTATATCACTTGTTAACATCTGAGCTTAATTGAATGATGGCTGGACTTGTTCTCCTGTTTTTCCAACGGAGAAGTCAAATACTTTTTTGTGTTGTAAAATGACACAATCCATTGGTGTGAATGTCAAATAAGTGCCCTGAACAGAGTGATTGATGATGGCAGGGAAGGGGGGTTAATAACACCCACATAATGGAGTTGATACAATTGTTTGCTTTTAGTCCTTTTAATGCAAGTGTGATTTTGCTTATTATCCCTACCCTATTCCTTGTTTTTAACTATTCCCAAGTGTTGATTTCACCTTTCTTCATTGGTGCCCTCAGCTTTTTTCTGGCAGCGATGATGGTGGTGATCATGCAACTGTAAGGGTTTGGGATATTTCCAAGACCAAGAAAAAGAACTGCATTGCAACACTAGATAATCATAGCTCAGCAGTGACTTCTTTGGCATTATCTGAAGACGGATGGACATTGCTTAGTGCTGGAAGAGATAAGGCAGGCTCTATAAGTCTCTATCTTATTATTTGTTTTACTTTACCTTTTTTAAATGAATATAGTCCACTAAATTGGCAAAATGTTGTGTGGATTATTTGCAGGTTGTAACGTTGTGGGATCTTCATGATTATAGCAGCAAGAAGACCGTCATTACAAATGAGGCAGTTGAAGCTGTTTGTGTAATTGGTTCTGGGAGTCCTTTTGCTTCATCTCTGGAATCATATCAGCAAAATGCAAAAAAACGTGCTGGTTCCCAAATTTTCTATTTCATTACAGTTGGTGAACGAGGCATTGTACGCATATGGAATTCCAAAGGGTAATATATGAAGACTTCTCAATCACCATTATAAATATTTCTAGTTTCTATGACGTTTTGCATTATTGGTTTGCTTAAGCTTTTAAAAAAGTGGTTTTAAGATAGTGTAAAAAAGTGATTTATTTTTTAAAGATTTTATGTAAAGCAGAAGTTATTTTTTGTTTGGTGACAATTATAAATGATATATTTTATTTTGAAATATTATATTATTTAAATTCTGATATTTTTCAAAAACTTGAACTTACTAAAAATATTTATAATGTTTGTTTTTTCCCAAACAAAAGTTATTTTTTTAATGAAAAAAAACAAACAAGCTCTTAGTTGATTATGAAATAATTTTTGGAAGTTATGCAATGATTTAGGTTAAAAACTTGGAAAAGGAATATGTGTTCGCCACTGGATATTTATTCTTATGGGGGCAGTTGTAAATATTTTAACACACTTTAGTTTCTGACTTGTGATGTAAATACTTTATACTGAAAAACATGAAAGGCCTCAATTTCATACTTGCATCAATCAAGATGCAATTTATGCACTACCTCCTTAGTTTTTTTTTTTTTTTTTTTTCTCTATTGACAGTGCAGGTTGCATCTTTGAGCAAAAAACTTCAGATGTTACGGCCAACATAGATGAGAATGGCTCACGTAGGGGTTTCACTTCTGCTGTTATGCTTGCCTCAGATCAAGGATTGCTTTGTGTGACTGCAGATCAACAATTTCTATTTTACTCTCTGGAATGCACTGAAGAGTTGTTGCAATTAAATCTAACCAAAAGACTTGTGGGATATAATGAAGAGATTGTTGATATGAAGTTTATTGGGGATGATGAAAAATTCCTTGCTCTGGCTACAAATCTTGAACAGGTATGGTTGTATGGGGATGTGCATTTTTATCTAGAATTAGTAAACTGTTGTGATTCAAGTAGAGTTTGGCTTTTTTGGTAACCCGGTCAATATGAACATATCAATACGAAAAAAAAAAGCCAAGTTTTCTTTACTGTAGTATATTATTTTTGTTTAGTGCACAATTTTGTAGTGTTTGTTCCTGTCACTTCCCTCAATTTGATTTGGTGTGTTCTTGAAGTAAATGTAACTACTAACTAGTGTTGAATATGATAATTGTTCATCCATGTCTCTGTTTATATTGATGGAAAATAGTGATCGTGTGGTATGGATTCAAGACTGAGAATGTAAGCATTTTTAGATATTTTTTTATAAATATAAAATTTGTGGATGAAATTCCATTTATAGAGATTAAGATTCCATTTATAGAATTTTTAGAATTTGAGCTGTGATGTGATGACATATGAAAAGCTCATCAGTTTTTTAGTTTGTTTTGTCTTTTGGACAAATGCCATGTTTAGAGCTAGAAGGATTAAAATATTTTGTTGGGTGTCCATTTCTGATTTTGCTAGTCATTAGAGCATTTTTTACAATATCTCACAGTCTTACATTTAGATAAAACAATAAAACGTATTTTATCCTTTTCCAAAATATTATTTGATTGTATCTGAGTGAATCTAATCCAAGTGATTCGACACATAACTGTAAAAGGTAAGAAAAGAACAGGAAAAAAGAACAAAAATGAAATCTTTGGCAGCAGTATGATGCAAAGACTTGCATGATCACAGGAGCAAACAACATGTCTTAATTTTTGAAACATTGAATCCTGTTAAGTTGATGAATATAAAATGTTCAGCATTTGATTCTTCAACCTTCAATTTATTGTGTTTTCCATTCTATAGTCTAACAAGAGTGATGTTTAAGACTTTTAAGATTTTGGTCTTTAATGTACAAACCTACTGGAGCTTTGCAGGTTCGAGTTTATGACCTTGCATCTATGTCATGTTCGTATGTCTTATCTGGTCACACTGAAATTATTCTATGCCTTGACACCTGTGTATCAAGTTCTGGGAAAACACTGATTGTAACTGGAAGTAAAGACAACAGTGTAAGTTTTCTCCCCTTTGATCTTAAGATTATTGTAAAGGCTTTAAATTTTCTTCTATGGGAAAAAGTGCTTGAGGTGCTTCAGTTCAATGTTAGATAGTTAACAACGGGTGCTCTATTGAGTTCATACTTCATAATATCTGTGTAGTGCACAATGTTCAAGCGTAGGAATTAGTATTTACAAAACAAATGTCTGCTTGCCAAATAGGTTAGATTATGGGAATCAGAAAGTGCAAACTGCATTGGAGTTGGTATAGGTCACATGGGAGCTGTTGGAGCCATTGCCTTTTCAAAAAGAAAGCAAGATTTCTTTGTTAGTGGCAGTAGGTGAGTATTGATGTATTTATTTCTATGTTTATTATTAATTGAAAGAACTTATCTATTTTTTTACTCTCCACAAGTTCCTGTATTTTTTATTCCCTTTATCTGGGTTTTTCTAATGTTCAACCTTTTAGTTGCTAAAATATTTACTATTAATTAAAAGTTGTAACAAGTGTTATGTCAAGTGTTTTGTATCTATTCTCAAATCTCAAATGATAATGTTACAAGGGAGGAAGACAATAAGTAACCTTATCTGTCTTTCAAACTTTTTCTTCTTGTATTCTCATAATAGCATTTGATTTAACACCAATAAGAAATTTGACTTAAACTAGTTAGAAAGAAGCATTCAAATCTTTTGATGTTTTAATTTCTGTCTTCCACTCTTCCTGTTCTGCAACAGTGGTAATTTGATTTTACAGGTTAAAAATGTCATGATTGACCTTCTGTGTGTTGTCGTCTCTTTTAAAGATAGTGGAAGTGGAAACACCGGCAAACTTCCTATGGTTACTAGTATAATTGAATTCATCTCAACTTGTTTCAGCATTGGAATCAATATAAGAAAATTTGTGCTGAATTTAATCTCGTGTTGCTTCCCTTTTATGTTCATTGAATCCTGCAAGGCTGCTGCATTTATTCTTTATTTTATATATTCTGCTAGCCGTGGGTCATTTAACCCAAGCATTACAATTTGGCCTTCATGTTCATTCTACTCTATGAACTGAATATTGTAATGTTACCGAGTTTACTGTTGAAACTTAAACGCATTGATTTTAAACATGCAGACTTTTAGATAGTATTGTTCAAATTTATTTCTCATCAATCTTTGTCAATGTTTTTTCAGTGATCATACTCTTAAGGTGTGGAGTATGGATGGTCTCTCAGACAATATGACAGTTCCAATTAATTTAAAAGCAAAAGCTGTTGTTGCAGCTCATGATAAAGATATAAATTCTGTCGCTGTTGCTCCAAATGATAGTTTAGTATGTAGTGGTTCTCAGGTTGGTAACTATATCTGACTTGCAGCTTTCTTTGGGCTTTTAAATCAAGTAATCTAATTATTTGCAGAAAAAAGGACTGCCACTTATTTGTATGTTTCTTGTTTTCTTCTGACTTCTGAGTGAAGAAAGAAAAGTCACTAGATACTTCACTGGCCTTCCTTCCTTTACTTTTCGTTTTATTTTTGGAAAATTAGTGCTTTCACTCTACTTATCATTATTATTATGTTTTACTTTTATCCCATCAGGATCGTACAGCTTGTGTTTGGAGACTTCCAGATCTAGTATCAGTAGTTGTATTTAAAGGGCATAAAAGAGGAATATGGTCAGTAGAATTTTCTCCTGTTGATCAATGTGTAGTAACAGCATCTGGTGATAAGACAATAAGGATATGGGCTATATCTGATGGCTCCTGTTTGAAGACATTTGAAGGACACACTTCAAGTGTGTTAAGAGCATTGTTTGTTACTCGTGGAACACAAATAGTTTCTTGTGGTATGAGGCTATCTGTAGCTGATTTTGTTCTTAATATAACATTTTGATTGCATATTTGATCAACTTAATGTTTCAGGTGCTGATGGTTTAGTAAAGCTGTGGACTGTAAAAACTAATGAATGTGTTGCTACTTATGATCATCATGAAGACAAGGTGCCTGTTGATCCTTTGATATATTTCTTATTTTCTAATGATTTTTCTTTCAACTTAATATCATACTTCTTTTCTACTTTCTAGATGTAGGTAACTGGAAAAACATGGTTTAAATTTGTTGCATGCTTAATGTTCTCAAAAGGAGAGTTCTTTTATTATTAATAAGAAGCTTACGTTTTGACCTAATTAGCTTTCAGTCAGTGAATTATATCAGCGCTGCCAACTTCTATGCAGTACTGAACATTCAAATTATGCTTTCCTCAGTCACCCTATTTCTGAACTTTAGAGAAAATGTGATTTTTTTAAATTAATTCTTCAAGAGTGTGTACTGTCACTACTGTGTAGATTATATTTTGGCAATGGCACATCTTTGGTTTTCTTCTTGCTCTCTTAAGATTAGATTGTTTATATAATATAAATGTACACATTTTAGCTGGTTTGGATCTTAAAAGTTAGTTTGAGACTAAGTAGCCAAATAGACTCTGTTCTGTTATATACCAAGATGCTTTGTTTTATTCATGACTTCCCCAAATACACTTGCAACTATAAGGTTTGTACGAGGTACTTGTTTCCACTTTTTTCCCACAAAAAGAGATCATTTGTTTAAGCTTAGAAAAAAGTCTTCCAATGATACAACTGTTTTTGTTATTTTCCCCACAGAAGATACTATTTTAAGCTACTGAGAAAAGCACTAAAAATAGTTTTTTCTTTTAAAAATTACATAATTCTAATAAATTGTTGCAAACATCTTTTAATTGAATAGACACTTTCTTTGAAAAAAAATAGCCTAAAAAATGTGTTGAATTTTCCCAGACACAAATAATTCATGTTTCTCTGCCCTTTTCTGTTGCTGACAAAATTTGGCCTGCAGGTTTGGGCCTTGGCTGTAGGCAGGAAAACGGAAAAGCTTGCAACTGGTGGCGGAGATGCTGTTGTCAATTTATGGTTTGATTCCACTGCAGCTGACAAAGAAGAAGCTTTTCGTAAAGAGGTGAGTTAAACCAATTGTTCAATATTGGTGACCTCATAATAGCATGAAAATTAAATCAAAGCCCAAAAAGGTCATTTTTCATGGTTGTTCATGATATAATGATTGCTAAGATCTACAATTATTTCTTATCACCAATTTTTCTGTTACTGTTTCTATGAATTTAAGACAAACAATGAAGGAAGGACCAAGATCAGTCACAATCTTGGAAGTCATCTGAATGAAACATCTATCCCTGAGGATCATTACAATCGTTGTTTAATTGTCAGGGATTTGTCCATCTTGCTCATTTTTGCTAATGCCAACCATCTTGAAAAACATAACATTAGGAGTTTAGGATTTTTTTAATTGTAAATCAGCAATACCTTAATGATATCTTAGATTAGCTTATCAGGGTGGTTTGTACTTTGTACATTTATGTTGCAAGATTTATTTTTTTTTTGGTCAGCATTTATGTTGCAAGATTGAAATCATAGTTTACTCTTGTAGCAAAGTGGTAAAGGGTGGTGTAGAGGTTGGGTCATAAATCTCCCAAGCCTTTCCAATCATTTAATTACACATTTTCTACTATGGGTTTGCCTTTTCTGAATATAGTGGTGTGGTTATTAATCTTCACAACAGTCTCTTGCTGAGTTAGGTTGTTTTAGAGTCTTTTATATAGTTTCACAAGTGATATAACCTTGGCATTAAGTGTATGTTTGGTATAATAGTTATTTTTTTGGATTTTTTTTTTCAAAAGCTTTCAAAAAGCTGGGAAAAAAACAATTTTTTCTTCAAAATAAGCCAAACCAAACGCATAATGGACAATTCATTCAGGAATTTTTTTGTAACATTTGCCCCTTGTGTTAAAAGTATTGTAATGTCTAATGTTGATACAGGAAGAGGGAGTTGTGAAAGGTCAAGAGCTAGAGAATGCTGTCTCAGATGCTGACTATACTAAAGCAATCCAAATCGCATTTGAACTGCGCAGGCCTCATAGGCTTTTTGAGCTATTTGCGGAACTTTGCAGGTTAGCGATAATGTATTTTGTTGCCTGCATCTTTTTGACATACACTTAAAACTAATATTTCTGCAGGAAGAGAGAGGCTGAAGATCATATGGACAGAGCACTTAAGGGCTTGGGTAGTGAAGAGCTTCGTATATTATTTAACTATGTTCGAGAATGGAATACAAAACCAAAGCTTTGTTATGTTTCTCAGTTCGTGCTTTTCAGAGTTTTCAGCATCTTTCCTCCAACAGATATTGTCCAGGTGCTTATTTTACCCTTTTAAGTTGAGAGGTTTTCTGCATCTAATCGTGCATTTCTTGCATATTATGATGGTTTTTAACTTGTGTTTACTGGTTTTGGCATTCTGCTTTCTGTTTTAAGGCTGCATATGCTGCCTCAGGTATTTAGTTAGACTTTGATATTGATTCTGTTATTTGGTCAGATGGTAAGAGTATTGTTCACTTTAATGCATATAAAAAAAATCTTTTAGAAATATATGATAGTTGGCACTAGTCAAATTCTATTGATGTTCTACAAGCTGATATTAAATTGAATTCTGGCGCTAAGATTTTGTCCATGCATTTACTGTTTATGTTTATATTTTTGCAAGGATTTCGGCCTCTGTGTGTGTTAATTAAATTTCATGGGATGGTTTTGAGGAAAGGAAAACCCCCCATGTTTAACTGACATTTTTTATGGGTCTTTTCAGATTAAAGGGATTGGCGAATTTCTTGAAGGTCTTATCCCATATAGTCAGAGGCATTTTGGCAGGATAGACAGACTTGTTAGAAGCACATTTTTGTTAGACTACATTCTATCAGGAATGTCAGTTATTGAACCACAAACTCAACCGACAGAATCAAAGGCTGAGTTACTGTTGCAGTCTGAAATTGACATTCCAGACAAAGAAAATGGCATCGAGGAGAAAGATCATACTCATGAAATTACCACTTCAAAGAAAAGGAAATCAAACAAATCAAAACATGGTTCCCATAAGAAAGTTAAGAATGTAGCTTACAACAAGGTCGAATCTATACAATTACAGGAATAGGATTGGTGCTTTCATCATCTCATATATACATATGTTGATTGATCGATGGAAGAACTGTATTGATTCATCCAAATTTTGAAATTTTGCTGTCATTTGATAAAATGTAAGCCAAAGTATTGCTGTCAACACAGAAGATGTAAGCTTAGTCAGCCACTGTATCAGTATTCATTCTTTCAGGTAGATTAGTTTTTCGGTCCTGCTCATCACGTGATGTAGAAATGATTCTTCAGCTGTCTTAACAAAAGAAAGTTATTGTGATTGAGAGGCTGCTGAGGGGCTGCAAGATAGCATGAAAACAACAAACAGCTCTGTAAACTAAGTTGTGGCAATCGTAGCAATTTTGACCCACATAATTGTCAATTCCTTGTTCTTTTAACTTCCTTTTGGTTTGTCTTAAATTTCAAATATAAGCAAAAGCTGTATATTGCAAAAGAGTATAATATTCATTTCTTTTCTTTTCTGAATGTGTTGTGCGTGTTCTCGACAATATCGTGTTATCAGCTTTGTTTGTTGTTTCGCTGTTACTAACTTTGGTAAAAACTTGTGTCGAGCAGTATCGTGGTTCCAGTGCCAGCTAGGCGAAGTTGTAATGGTCACGGTGCGTGTCCTGTTTCATCAACATACACTGGTATATAGATGGATGGTATGTGGGAAACTCTATTGGTAAACTTTGTATGCAGATAACAGTTACCACTAGATGAGTTCTTTTAGTAGTTGAAACCTTATGATATTAAAAAATTAAATACAACTTTTCTAGTAATTGAAAACTTGTAATATATTTTAATATTTGATATGTAAACCTGCAGGCAAGTCTTAGTATTTGTATTGTAATAGTTTAATTTTAGAATTAATTATGTTATTAGCTCCTTAATTATTTCATATTATAATTTCTTATCCTCAAAATATTTTTGATAATTTTTAGTCCTTCATTAATTATTTTGTCATTTTTTGTCCCTTTAACATTTTTCTCTCTCATTTTTAGTTCCTCATTTGTTTTTATTGTTCGAAAGAAATCATAAATATAAAATAAATAAAAGAGTAAAAATTGATAAAACAAAGATTAATTTTGAGCAATAAAATAATAAAGAATTAAAAGTAGATAATTTTTTTTAGAATGACTGAAATTGTTAACAGAAAAATAATGAAGAACTAAAAGTTGTATAAAGACTTTTAAGGGGCAAAAAATTAAAATATAAAAATGTTGAAGAACTAAAAATTTAATTAGTCCTTAGTTTTAATATATTCGATTAGTTTGTTCTTAAAAAAATAATTATAAAATAAATGCTTTTTTTTAAAAAGAAATAATACAGACAAATACACTAAAGAAAAGTAAAAATCTGTTTATTTTACTGGGTGAGTTTGGTGGGTGAGTTGGCGAGGGGGTTGAGGCCTTTTCAACGTTTATGTGATTAGAGATGGGAAGGAACCGACAAGGTATCTTGTTATTGATATCAATTACTTTCCCGGGTATGCGAAATTGCCATCTTATGAGCCCTTTATCACCGTTTTTTTGTTGGATGTTGTACGCTCCAAGAACTACGTAGGTAAGTAGTTAGAAAGTCCGAGGCTGATCCATAATGTTATTACACATTTACACTGTTGTCTAATCATTTTTGTTATGCTGTTTTTAAGTCGTTGCTCTTTTGTGTGTCGTTTTTTCGAGAATGATTGGTGGTGTCTGACTTGATATTGCACCTGTTATATTTAATTGGGGGTGTTTTGATCATATGAAGTTCCACTAGTCTCAACTGTAGTGTGCGGTGTCCTTGCATAAAACCTGGTTTGGAAGGAGTGTGTTAAATGTACCACTCATTTTTGCTCGGATAACTGGATTGGTATGAATCCTTATTCCTTCCCTTCGCTTTGGAACAATCATTTGATATTTTTCTAAGATAATCTCTCAATTCTTTTTTAAAATATTTGACAACAAACATACTAGTCCATCTAAATGCGGAAACCTCATTTTTATTTTTAAAGAACCATAAATGCCAGTCTTAGTAATCCTTAGGCATCGGTTTTTTTAGGGTCCAGTTTTTGCCTCTCAAAAGTGATATGTCCAAGAAGTTATAAGGAAAGAGAGATCATTAACGTTAGCCTAAAAAAAAAGCGATTTATCCACTACCGAAACATTCATGAACAAATTTGGGGGATTATGAATGAACCAAGTATAAACTATGAAGAATTAAAAATTGTTGAATATGGATGGTACGCTCGTTTTCTAGGCCGTGTCTTTTCTGATATAGTACCATCAACTCGGACTTGTTTCAAAATCTGGTTGAGCTTTGGTACTACTTTATGTATAAGCTTTACTCTACTACAAGATTAACAATCACCATGAATTTTCATTCGTCTATAATAAAAAAAGAAAAGAATATTTTTGTCATGTTGCCTGCACTTAATTGAACAATTCCACATCCCCCAGGTGGCGGCTGTCGTTACTCATTACGGATCTTTAATTTTCTCCGGTCTTCCTTCGGTTTCCGGCCACGCTGTAGGCAAGAATATGTTCCATCACGCTTTAATACATTAAAAAATGGCTAACAACTATATTTTTTTTTGTTAAATTATTTAACAAAATTGTTTACTGTTAGTGGATAAACAACTATATTTCACTCCACCAAATAATCACCACTTGTCTATAGTTAAGTTCTAGGTTTTTTTAATTTGGAAATAAAACATTTGCTCACATATGTTAACACACAAGGGTTTTTTTGGTTGACCACCAAAATCGATTCATCTATGTAGGCACATTGTAAAGTAAAATCTGTAGTATTTGAGACTAATTTAGACACATCTTGATTGATTAGTTTAAAATTAATTTTATCAAAATCAATTCTACTCAATTTTAAAACAAAAAATATAGAATACCCTTACACTTGAGCTTTATATTCTTGATACTTACCCTACAAAGTCAAGGACACGTCATATTTTCATTTTAAGATAATAAAGTCGAATTGCAAATTCACCAAAAGAAAAATTAAAATAAACAAATACATTGCAAACATAGGACTGCGGGAACAAAATTTGTGAAAATATCATGCTATTCACTTAATTGTATTGGGTAACTTTCAAACATTCCAATCTGCTTCATTGTACGCGTACAGTCAATGATGGACTACTACTAAATACAAACCGAGCAGATAACAAACCATAGCCGGTATTTCAAACATTTAGTTCGTATAATGTGAATACCCTCTAGCTATAACTAAGTCCAACCCAAAGTCTAGTGAAGGTGTTCTTCGATAAGCAACTGATTAACAGAATAACAAACAAACAAACAAACAAACGGTTGTTTTCATCATCATGCTTTCTATACATGAAAGAAATCATGCAATGGCAAGCTTCTCTACTGTTGCTGCCTCTCCGCTAGCAGTTGCCTTAGCATGCTTAGCTTCATAGTCTTTAACGGCTGCTTTGATGGCATCTTCAGCAAGCATGCTGCAGTGGAGCTTAACTGGTGGAAGTGAAAGATGCTTTGCAATTTCACTGCAGGACATCGATTATTCACCACATCAAGATCTCATAACAACAGACCAGAACCATCCATCATGAAAACATAACCAAAACTAGAACTATTTGCTATGATGCCTAAAGACGATATGTATGATACAATATGTGTCTGATATGATTACTCTAAAATTTTATAGAGTACCATATGTGTAAGATACATATATAAATATGTATAAAAATTCATAAAACATAATAAATACCACTATATAATTTCAATTCTAAAATCCAAATAAAAAAAGTACTTCTTGGATATTACTAAATAAAAAAAAAATTATAAATCATTGTCTTGATAAATCACTTCCTATCTTCTACAAATAGGAATAATATCAATGTCATTCGTTTCTTGAAATTACCCTTAAAGAGGACAATTTCCTTTGTTGATTCATCAAGGGACAGTTTCCTATGTTTCTCATCATAGACACTTCTATGTCTTGTACGTAGTATTGAAATTTCACAACATTGAAGGCTTGGATACTTTACAGTTCACATATAGGTATCGGTGAAGTATGAACTGTGAAGTATCCAAGAGTATTGGTATCAAATACATATTGGATGCAGATATATGAAGCAGATTAAAGTATTAGTGCTTGATAGACTATCTGGCAGTACTAAGCCACTAAAGCCAGTAGATAGGAAAGGAACCAAAAACAAAACAAAAGGTGTAAGTAATTCTGAAATAATCTACAAGCAGAGACAAAAATGATCAACACATTTAAAAACACAACATCTTCCATCACTAACCCATCACTCCACAAAGGTTTTTCTTTTATACAAAACGTAAGCTGTGTGTTCTGTTGCCTTACCCAGAAAATTAGCATAACAGACAAACATGGATGAATATAATGAGTTTAACGTAAGCTGTGTGTTCTGTTGCCTTACCCAGAAAATTAGCATAACATAACACAAATATGGATGAATATATAAATATAAAATGAGTTTAATGTCTATGCACTGGTTTGATATTTTCATTCAATCACAAATTACTGTTTAAATTACTTTAAGATAATTATTTTAAAAGTTAACAAACTTATTATACATGACGGATTGTGATTGGATGGTTATGTAAAACTTGTTATGGAGTATTAGATGATAACCCTTCTTCCTCATAGTGAGTATATAAAAGTTACTTAAAAAAATATATAAAACTTTACCCTATCCAATGTTATATTGGTATCCAATGCATCATCAAATATCATATTATGCAACATTGTATCTTAGAGAAACGCTGCATAAGTGCATAATATTATGCATACTTACGTATTTTTTATAGTCAGAACTTCCTCCATTTGCTTTCCCTTCACCCACTCAGTAGCTGAATCATCAGAAACACGCTCAATGAGGATAAAATAGAACAAATTGAAAATCAGAAAACAGAGAGCAATGTTTCCATTAGTGATTACCGACGGAGGAAGAAGCAATGGCGGAGCCACAGCCAAAAGTCTTGAATCGAGCATCGACGATTTTTCCGGTTTTGTCGTCGACCTTAATCTGGAGCTTCATCACGTCGCCGCACGCCGGCGCCCCCACCAAACCCGTCCCCACGCTCGGGTCGTTCTTGTCGAACGATCCAACGTTCCGGGGGTTGTCGTAGTGATCCACAACCCTCTCGTGGTACAGCCTCGCCGGAACCCTAACGCCCAACGACGTCGTTCCCAAAAGCCTCTTTGCGCCCACTCTCAGCATCTTGATTTGGTTTTCGCCTTCACCCGACACGAGAGAGACGAATGCCACGAAAATTGGAAGGAAAATAATAACAATTCGCTTATTTTTATTTTGTTTTTATGCTCGAGGGATATAAATAAATTAATTAAAAATAAAATTGTGGATGGACTAGTAACTAGTAAGCTGGTTTGCGGTTGCGTAGAGTTGTGTTGGGCCTATTCTGAATCACACAATGGGCTGGGCTCTTCCACGTCCCTAATGGGGGGTGATGGGTCCAGAATTGCAAATGCTTGTTGAGAAAGAAGAAAAAAAATATGTAAATGATGTTTTTAGGGAATGTAGGATTGTAGGTCAAATTTAGTTTGAGCGTTTTCTGTTTTCTGTTTTCATTTCTAAAAAGAAAATATAAAATAAGAGTAAAAATAATATTTGTTTAAAATTTAGAAAACTTTTTCTTTGAAAATATTTTTAAAAATAGGTCCAGCACTAAAAACAACAAATCAACATTTTTAGTTTTTTCTAAAGAAGTAAAAACACTATGACATCTTAGAGTATTTTCTTCTCTATACATGTTTTTTGAATTTTGAAAATTTTAAAATAAAAATCATTTTTAAAAAAAATCACTCAAATCAAACATCACCTAAATGTTTTGTTAAAGAACTGGCTTTACAACTTCTAATACTGAACATCGTGATCGATCAAATGGAAGATATAGACAGATGAAAATAGTAATGATGATTTTAACAATATAATTAAACAAATAGGATTTGAGAAGATAATGCACCTATAGCAAAATCCTACAACAGATAATAAATTCGAGTGACAATTAGATGTACATGTAGTAAAGGTTTTTTTTTAGTGATAGAATAGAAAGACACCTTAATACTATTAAACAAGACACCAATAACATGTTATGACTTTATGCAAAAACTCACCTAGAAGGAGTATTTGGGATGTTATATATTCATGATTTTCCACGTGTATTAAACTTTTATGTTCCATTCGATTTGGTTAACGTATCAAGGTTACAACAAATGAATTTTATATGTTGGTTTCAGAATTATATATTCATTGTGTATATCATGACACCTTAAGGCCATTATCTACAGAAGTAAACAGTAATGGTCCAGCTCCAGCTGGAATTCATCGTCGTCTAAATTGTTTCTAAAAAAGCTCAAGTATGACTTTCTTTTATCAATAGCTCAATTATGACTAAACCTACTAAATGCTACTATAATTTTAGGGTTCATCGAATTAGAATCATTAGAATCCATGTAGCATCTTCGAAAGTGTCTTGCCTTAATATGTGCTTGATCAGTTTGCCTGATCTAAATGTTAGGATCACTGGATCAACAAGCAAGCGAAAGCATACGTGTACGTTTTTTCCACTGATTGGTGTTTCCTTAAATGTATGATGTGCAGCTAGCTTTCTCACTTAAGCCTGATATGTTGTTTGTTATTTGCGTCTGGGATTATTTTTTTACAATGAAAACATATTAAATAATCCCATTCCCTTACCATGAAAACCGACAATTTTAAAAATTAAATTAATATTTTACACGTTATCAAATACTACCTCCTTTGCCGTACAAAACTCTTTTTTACTTTATTATTTGTAATTTTTTTTATAAGATTTTCTTCTTAAAGTTTGGTGCATTAATTATTTATATCCTATATTATCTTTAATTAGTTACAGTATTATCTCTTCAAACATTAATTACTTAATGGTGAGAAATAATTAAGTGAAGAGTGAAAATGAAAGATAATTTTAGAAGAACATTATAGATAAATAATTAAATAAATCAATCATTTTTTAAAGAATGTGAATTAATTGAAAGAGACCTGTATATATATGGACAGAGGTAGTAAATGTGTACAACTAAAATCTGCTCAAATCTACGAAGATTTAAGTTGATTAGATTTAATTTTAGTTTAATTATTTGAATTGGTGTATATTTATTAATAGTAATTTTGTTTGAGTTGAGTAAAATTATTATAGGTGACAAAAAAAATTCTTTGAATATTTAACGGACTTTTATACTTAAGGCTCAAATTTTATATCACTTTCAAATTTAAGTTATCAGTATACAATTATATTAGGTGTAAAAATTTTACTGTTCATAATAATTCTACATGTCTCGAGCTATGTAGTCTTAAAAAATTAAATCATTGATGAATTTAAAATAACCCTAAGCTAATTAATCCAACCCTCCATGGTGTTTGATAGTATTTTAGTTCTTATTAAGTCTTCTAATAGTAATCAGATATACTACTACCACAAAATTAAGACTAAGATATATATAATTTGTAAGTTTCCCTATTTTATTTAATTTGCAATTTTAGTCTCTTTAAAAAATAGAGATATTTGACTTTTCTATTTTATTAAATCAAGACTCTCAATTAATTTTAAGACATTGATTGTTAATAAAAAAAATTGTTAACTAAGAGACCCAGTTAAATATATATTTTTAAAGTTAAGAGGAACTAAATCTATATATTTTTTAAAGTTTGAGAAACAACTTTATTAATATAAAATTACAGGAACCTTAATCACGTTTAATATTTTTTTCCTTTAATATGTAAGTCTACTCATAATATTAAAACCAGTGGTGGGTGTGCATATGCATGATGTATATGACAGCATATATGGCTCCGTTTCTAACACTCAACCGATGGCATATGTATCTAACGGATAAAACATGCACTAGGGCTCCGTTTCTAACACTCAATATATTGAAGGAAATTTAACAGATAAAAATAAAATAAAAGTAAAAACAAGAGTCTTGATTTTTTTGCAAAAATATTTTTGTCTCAAAGATATTTTTTAACCTAATTTTCAAACATGCTTATTGTGTTTCTCACATCGTCATTCTTTCAGAGTCCAACAAAGCTCATACCTGGATGAAAATAACCCTTCTCTCGAAACTTTGGACTTGAGTCAAAGCAACCAATAGTAATAACAATTCCCAATTGACATCACGTACGCCATTAATCTGCAATATTTGTGTGGAAGCAGAACCAGTAAGTCCCACTTTCCAATTTGAGCATTCATATCTGAAATCATTGGCTGACATCTGGAGACATGTTTAAGTTTATATGGAAAGCACTGCAGAACTTGTTATTTCCTTTTTATTAAAAAAGTAAATATATTTAATTTTAAAATTTAAATTTAAGTAATACTAAATCCTCCTACTATATTTTATGTTAAGTATTGAATGAAAAGTAAAAACATTTATTTTCTTAGAAGTATAAAAGATATTTAAAACTTAATTATCATAAAAGGTAGTAGGAAGATTTATAAGAAGATATAATTATATGATTACAAATTATTCTAATCTTAATGTGTTACACTTGTATTCATCCACTAATTTTTGTTCGTGCATGCATGTGTGTATAGTATTCTTTTTCTTAATTATAATCTTTTTTATGGTACGAGAAGATTAATAAAACTATTAAAATACTTGAATAAATTATTATAAATATTTTGAGTATGAGTGCATTAGGTAATTGTGCTCATCATCACCTAACTTATATTGTTTTAAAAAGACACTTTTTCAAGATTTTCATAATTACAGTACAAATTACCATTGTTTTCAATTAGAGATTACATGGAGATCGAGTCCTGTTAGATTAGATACGTTTCCTATTTTTAAAATCATAGTTGATAGAGGAACCTTTTTTTTCCCCTGCTGATAGAGGAACCTTTATGGTTTGGAATTTAGGCAGAAGAGGGGAATTGAATCCCATATCTCCATATTTGATGGGATTGGAGAACAACGGAATCAAATATATTTTCTTATTTTTTTTAAAGAGTTTAGTTTTTTAGTGTAAAATTTTTAAGCATGGACATTGTAAATTATTAGTCAATTATAAATCATGATAGATATCACTTTTAAGCAAATGAATCCTCTACAATCAGCTGATGAAATCTTAGCCCTTCAATAAGTTCTATTAATATAATATATTTTTATTACAAATAGATGTTTAAAATAATTAATGGTGAGATATTGACATTTGAGAATCTCAAGTTTCTTTTCCTAGTGGAGATGATTTTATTTTTCTGAATTTAATATAATTATTATATAAAAATCAATAAATTTATTATATATATATATATTAGTTTATGATAAGATGACAATGTAAAATTCGCTTAGTATATAGATTATTTTCTTAGTATATAGAAAAAATAGTACATAATTATTATATGATTTTCACTGTAATTAAGTAATTATTATCATATTATGAAAGTAAAGAAATTTATTATATAAGACAATTTATAATTAAATGATATTGTAAAAGATCTTTACACTACCATTACATTTAAATTATTTTTTTTAATCACTTCAATTGAATAATGATATTAAGTAGTTATTTTATTGAGAAGAAAACAAAAGACAAAAAAAAATGAAATCAGCAAACTTGGTTCCAGAACCACACTTGGGATACCGCTTTTTTTTTTAATTTATTTAATTAATTTTAATAATAAGAATAAAAAATAATATCAAATAATTTATAATAATTTACATATTTTTCTTTATCAATTAAGCTAAATCTCTTGATTATATATCTTTTATAAAAATTAATATTTTTCAAAATTAGAAACATTTATAATATGATAAGTTAACTTTTTTAAGTAGAGTTTATTCTTTTCATACTAGGTTTAAGTAGGAGATCTTAATGTTGTATTTGGTATGAAAGACGAAAATATTTTTGGAAAGTCGAAAATAATTGCTGTTATTTGATCAACATCAACATTAATAATACCTTTAATTCAAGTTAATTAAAGTTTATACTGAATGAACTTAATGATAGATTGTAAATAATACAAAAAAAGAGAAATGGAGAGAAACATAAGAAGTGAAAATAAGACCAAGAAGAAGAAAAATAAATTAAAATAAAAAAGAGGTGAAAGGAGGAGAAAAAAAATAAATAGGAAAAACACTAAATAGAAGGAAACAACTATAACATATAAATACTAATGAGTTTAACATTCCACCAAATTTATAATTTTTTTTCCCTCCATTCTAAAACATACCATCTGTCAATCTATATCTTACTCTATTAGGTCTCATTTAACTGCATTTTCTCATTTAAATTTCGGTCTATATCTCTGTATGGCTTTTGAATCTAGTAATCATCTTATATTGTACCCAAACAACTTCAAACTATACTTCATCATTTTTTCACACAATGATATCACTACTGGCTTTTATCGAATATCCCGAGATTGAAGCCTGTTTGATACGAAAGACAAATCAAAGAGTTAATTTGGAAAGTTGTGGATGAATCAGATTAATCTCTCTCTTCGGGGAATTGGTGGAGTAGCATGACAATGACTTTTCGGGTAAATTGTCTTTTTTACCGCCACCTTTGTGCTTTCATTTCGGTTAGCTGCACAAATCTCTGTTCAAGGTAAAGCATTGCAACCTGCAGGACGGTGGACGGTGATTCAGCATCTGCGTGACGGTCGTTGCTTCTCATTGGAGATACGATGCACGATGAAGAGAAGGAACGCACAAAGAACTTCTATTCTGGCCAGATCCCGTAAGAGTATCCTACAACAAGCTCCAGGGAACAATCTCGCGGAGATCGAATACTTGACCAGCCTCTGGGAGCTCTTCATTGGCTACCACCACACCTACACCAGCCACATTCCGCCAAAGATCAAGAACATTCCGACGACACTGACAAAGCTTCAGAAGCTGCACACTTGTTCATCATAGGAGCACACATTAACAAGGCCAAAGTCATCTTTTTGTCTAATTATTTAATTCTCTTCTCTTATCTCTACTTTATTTCCCATTTTTTTCCTTTTCAATCAAACAATCTAACATTTAATTTCATTTTTATCATAGTTTTTTAAATTATCTTTCTTTTATTTATATTTACTCTATTTCTCTCTTTAGAACCAACACACCTTTTGTACTGTCAAAAAAAAAAAATGATGTGCACTCGCTTACATAAAAAAAAAAAAAAGAATGAAGTAGGTATTACCTTTATCGGTTACATTTTTCTTATTACAGAAATTTTTTACTTGGGAGAAAATTGAAAATCAAACCTATTCCATAAACAACAGGACAGAACCGCACGAAACAATGAGGTCTGTTCAAGTGACTGGTAACTGCTTTGGAAGTTACTAAATTTAAATCAAAATTTAAAAAAAAAAAAAAACTGTTTGGCAGGAGAGTTCCATTCCATAGATTTATTATGCGATGCGCGTTTTCACGGATACGTAGCGAATATTCGTATTTGGAGCTTCGTTTTCAAGGCTCTCTTTTGTACGGCTTACCTAATTTTGCAGCCAGCAAGAACGTCTCATTATCTGACCGAACTTTAGAAGCTTTTGTAATTGTAATTTGAAATTTAAAACATTAAAATACGATTTTCTGTTATGAGTTTAATTTATATGCATTATAAATAGTTACATGATTTTTTTTAAATTAGTGGAAAAAATAAGAAAAAAACAAAAAAAAAAACTACATCCTAACAAAGGTAACACTTAAGACATCAACTAATAGAAGATCCCTAAGCTTAGGAAGGCAAACATCTCAAGATATAAAGTTGTTTGTGGATGATGATCCCCAACGGGCAAGCTAATTCACACACTGGTTCTCCTCTCTGTAGACATGAGAGAAACTGATTGTCTACTGTGATCTATTGATGATGGAACTAATATGGATGATAATTGCAACAAAAGGATGTAAATCATTGTGGCCCTTAATGATAAGTTGGAGGGCCATCAACAAATCCGATTCACATTCAGTCATGTAATTTATCTCATCTAAGGAAAAAAGACTTTACTGTCATTAGAAATGTTAAAATAAATGTAAGAACCATGATAACTTGGTTCACTATTACTAGATGTTGACGTGGATGTCAGTGTGAAAACTGTTTTTATATACGAATCAATTCTTAACTATTAAAACTTAAAAGATAATTAAGACTCATTTTTATAAAAATATAAAGACACGTGATAATTTATGAGACCCACTTGATGTTCTTAAAGCGTTACGTCATTAAAATGAAAATTACTAAAATTCTTTAAACTGATGTGATTTGGTAACATCCATTTTGAAAAAGTTAAGAACCTGCAATGATGTTTGGGGTTGAAGATGCTCTTATGCTATAAACACTCTTAGTTATCGCTGTATTGGAAAATTTTAAGTAACTTCAATTAAATTTGAGCAAGTTATTTCGAAATTAATATACCACCAGTGTAAAGTGTCAGAGTAGGTCCAAAAATGAATTTGTAAATATTTAATATCACTTAAAAAATATAAACGCTTTATTTTAGGAAATAAAATATCTTTTCATGTATGCCTGTGTTTCCATTTGCGGTTCTGATTCGTCTTATTGCTACTTCCACTTCGATTTTCATTCAGGAATTAGAACTATATATGCATGAGATTGCTTAATACACATTCTCACATGTCACACAAAAATCTTCAAATTGCAGCGTGCGTTTCTTTGCTTACTTCCTATTTCCTAGTTACTGACGCTTTGCTCGTTCACTGCCTCGGAAACTGTTAACTTTCTCTGCTAAAGTGCTTTCAGTTACAGCCTTAGCGTGCGTGTCTGAATCTTACTTACCTTAACCTCTTCACTTCCTTTATTAGTACTACATCACTTTAATGTAACTGCAATCTTTTTTTCTTGTCAAAAGAAAAAGCTTTTTTGATACCATTTCTCTTTCCATTTAATGTCCAACTTGTCACAAGTATTCTGAACCATTCCTATCATGGTTTCAGTCATGGAATTTCGTTAATCTTGCCACATAAACCCATCTGAGTCTAGCTCTGTTTGTGTTCTGTCTCAAGCGTTTGAGTTGTAACTAATGCAGCTTGCAATGATGGGTTTCCGTTAATTTGTTTGGATTGTTCTCAAAGGCTATACCTTTAGAACTTAAATTTCAGTTTGAATGTAACAAGTGTCATACTGCCATGTAACTGGAACGTTTCAGTTGGGGTTGCTCGCGTTTGTTCTCTCAGAATGATGATTATATGGAAGGTTTCTGTGGTAAGAAAGTGAACGAGTTTTTTTTTTGGATCTTGGCTTTGTCATGGTTGAACTCTACTCTTCATTTTCAGCTTATGGAGAGTGTTTGTTTTTCTGGCTTGGTAACTGGAAACAAAATTCTCTTATACTCTTGAATTCCACCTACCCGGGTGTTTTTTTTCATTCATTTGCTAACTTAACTCATTCTTTGGTCATTCATAACAATATATCCAAAACATTTTCATTGTAATTACAAACGTGAATTCATCGTCCGGATTCGTTTATTCGTTTTCTGGCTTGATGTGCAACTACATCCAAAAGATGGACATCCATTTTTTCCTGCTTAACTATTTAGGAAGATTAAGGCATGTAGGTTTATCTTCTCCCTGCTCAAAGTTTGGTTATGGATACTTTAACTAAGCAACTTTAATCACAATTTTCCTCCAGAGTCCCTTGAAGTGATTCACCATCTTCCACTCAAATCTTCTGCTCCATTTTTCTATAAACAAAAACTTAGACCAGTATTCATCCCTTGATATCCTAATACCTTCATGGAAGAAACATTTGTTCCCTTACGTGGGATCAAGAATGACCTCAAAGGAAGACTTGTGTGCTACAAACAAGATTGGACTAGTGGATTACGGGCAGGCATCAGGTTTGTGGTATAAATTTGCAGATTCTGATATTTCAATCTGACTATGGATAAACTTCTCCTTAAGTACTTATAGGAAGAAACTAAGATGGTAAAATGAAATAAGTTTATTCTATAAGTTAAAATTAACTTACGCATAAACTAATTTTTGGTAGCTCTTGAATTCCAAAAAAAAAATAAAAAAATAGAAGCTCTCCAATTAAGCTTTTCCAAATGCTTATTTTATTTCATGCATAAGCTAATTTAAAGCTTATGGGAGTTTTTTTTCCGTTCTACCTTCTTATTTTCTTGTCTTATAAGTGCTTATGGAGAAGTTTATTCAAACAGGCTAAGCTGCCTCAAGTTTGAACCAAAAGCCACCCCCTTCCAAGAAATTACAATATAATACATAACTATTGCAAATGGCACAACAAATTAAAGTTTGCCTCATGAAACTGGGAAGAAGATTTGTCAAACATTTAATTATGATGTTGTGTGATATAGGATCCTTGCCCCAACTACATATATATTTTTTGCTTCAGCAATTCCTGTTATCTCTTTTGGGGAGCAACTAGAGAGAAATACAGGTACAATACTTTTGTGATTCAGTGTCCTTTTTGGTATTTTGGTGTTTTTTGCTAAGAAATGCTTCACTGGTTATATTTTGTAGATGGAACTCTAACTGCAGTGCAGACCCTTGCATCAACCGCACTATGTGGCATTATCCATTCAGTCTTAGGAGGGCAGCCCCTCCTCATACTAGGCGTAGCCGAGCCAACAGTTCTGATGTATACATTCCTGTATGACTTTGCAAAAGATAGAAAGGATTTGGGGCACAAACTATTCCTGCCTTGGACTGGATGGTATCTCTTTATTTCCTTGAGTGGTTAGTTATTTATTAAAAGGAAATTACTGTTGAATTGAACCAATTTTCTCCACCTTTTGATTTTTAGGGTGTGTGTTTGGACTGCCGTGTTGCTCTTCTTGCTGGCCATTCTTGGTGCATGCTCCATAATCAACAGATTCACACGCCTTGCAGGTGAACTATTTGGTCTCCTAATAGCAATGCTCTTTATGCAGCAGGCTATAAGGGTGAGTATGCACCAAACATGAACAATTTTTCTTAAGTAATATGAAAATTGGAGATATTTGGATCATATATAGGTGTCCTTTATTTACAATTACCAAAATTAAAACTCCTGTATAATAATGTCCCTAAAGGGACTAGTGGAAGAGTTTGGTGTGCCCCAGTCCCAGAGAGAAGGTACCAATCAGATTGCACTCCGATCCTCTTGGCTGTTTGGCAATGGAATGTTTGCTTTGATTTTGTCATTTGGCCTGCTGTTTACTGCACTTAGAAGCCGTAAGGCTAGATCCTGGCGATATGGGGCAGGTATTGGTTATACTTCTGAATCCTGAAGTTAAGTTTCACTAAGGAATTTTATACATTACAAGATATACTAAAGTTTGATATGACTTAGATAAACCAGTTTTGTGTCCTTGCGTTCTGGCTCTACAGTCTATTTCCATTTTTTTTTACATTAGTTCAAAATTGCCTTTCTGCTGGTTAGTTTTTGCAATATAAGATGTTTGTCTGATCAACATATTCCAAATTCTAATAAATATGATTATGTTATAGGATGGTTACGGGGATTTGTAGCTGATTATGGAGTCCCACTATTGATTCTTGTGTGGACTGCTGTGTCTTATATACCAACCAATAAGGTTCCGAGGGGAATCCCTAGGCGACTTTTCAGTCCAAATCCATGGTCTCCTGGTGCATACTTAAATTGGACTGTAATTAAGGTGTGTCTGATTATTTAATGTGGATATCATTCTCACAGTATATGATAAATAATGTCACTTCAGGGAAAGCCAAGTGGAGAAAATAGGTTATTTACTGACAGTTGTAAAATTTTCTTCTTTACTAATATGATATTTTTTGGGCAATTATAATAATATCAAGTTTTATTCCTATTTTGGCATTTCTAATTTCTGGAATTTTAGCCCCGATTAGCAACACTGTCATCTAATCACAAATTACTATGTATGGTATATTTGTTAACTTTTATAATAATTACCTTAAAAGTCATACTAATGATGATTTTTATTGGTTGCTAGTGTAGAAGTTTTTATATTTATCGTGCATAGACATTAAACTCAAGTCAAATTCTAGCTTTTCCCCCCTAAAAAGCTGTTCTTTGCTCATTTTTCTTGTATTTGGCAGGAAATGTTGAATGTGCCTCTCATCTATATTATTGGAGCATTTATACCGGCAACTATGATTGCCGTGCTTTACTACTTTGATCACAGTGTTGCATCACAACTTGCCCAGCAGAAGGAGTTCAATCTAAGAAAACCTTCTTCTTATCATTATGACCTTCTCCTCTTGGGCTTCTTGGTATGTTATTTCTCTGAAATATTTTGGAAATTCATTTGCAATACCAGTGGATGCCAAGAGATAGCCTTGTGTATAGACATCTAGCAAATAATTTCCTTTTAAAATCTTATTCATGTTGTTTGCCAGACCATATTGTGTGGACTTATTGGAATCCCTCCATCCAACGGCGTGATTCCCCAATCTCCAATGCATACTAAAAGCTTAGCTACTCTAAAACATCAGGTAATATAATTTTCTTACATTTGATATTTCTATGGCGCAACTGTTAATCATGAATCCTTTTGGTAGATAAATAATTATTTTTGGCAGTTACCAGAATCTAACCATCTCTTTCATTCAGATTTTTGGTTTTATAACCGTCTTGGATCCTTATTTGATTATGCATGCTACTAATGAAAAGTAACTATCAGTTTCATTCTGAAACTAAAGTTATCTTACCCTTTCATTATCTCCTCTTGTAGTATCATTTCATTTCACTAGTTTTTCTATATGCAGACAAACTTGTATAGCCCAGTTTACTAAGTTTTGCTTCATTATAGCTAAGCTAACTGCCAATCACTGCTATTTATTTTGTTTGGAATAGCTCTTGCGCAATAAGCTTGTATCTGCTGCACGAAAAAGCATGCAGAAAAATACGAACCTGTGTCAGTTATACCGAAGTATGCAAGAAGCATATGATCAAATGCAGACTCCATTAGCCCGCCAAATACCACCTGCCTTGGTAAGTATAATCCTATGATTCCCAATTGACTTGAATTTGTGATCTCTCTCTCCTTTATCCTATATCTTGTTCTTAAAGCAGGGGCTAAAGGAGCTGAAGGAATCCACCATCCAACTGGCTTCAAGTCATGGATACATTGATTCCCCTGTTGATGAGACAGTTTTCGATGTGGATAGCGATGTTGATGACCTTCTACCAGTTGAAGTTAAAGAACAGCGCCTCAGCAATCTGCTGCAGGCATTGATGGTTGCGGCTTGTGTTGCTGCTATGCCTCTTTTGAAGAAGATACCAACTTCAGTGCTTTGGGGTTACTTTGCTTTCATGGCAATTGAAAGCTTGCCCGGAAATCAGTTTTGGGAGAGAATATTATATCTTTTCACTGCTCCAAGTCGAAGATACAAGTATATCTATGCCCATGGTCAATTATATCATTTTCATGGTCCTAGGATTCATGGATTTAAATATTGTGTAAAAAAATTCTTCCAACACCAACTTACTAATTTTAGTGCATAAGATGATAAGAACCATGCATTCTCTGTCATTTTGTAGAATTCCACTATCTGCATTTATTTTATTTTTACTCAAATAATGATCGAAAGTTGTTGAACTATTGGAATGTGCTTATTCCAAGACTCCTCCAACATAAATCCATGTTGATATTAATTAACACGTGTTTGCATGTTCATCTTAGCATTATCATTACATCTTAATGTTGAATATACTGATTCCTTTTTCTTTTGTCTCTTTACTAGAGTGCTGGAGAAACAGCATGCAGCCTTAATTGAGACCGTGCCCTTCAAAACGGTTGCCATGTTTACCTTATTCCAGACAGCTTACTTGCTTCTCTGCTTTGGTCTAACCTGGATACCAATTGCTGGGGTCCTTTTCCCATTGTTAATCATGCTTCTTATCCCAGTACGCCAATATTTCCTTCCCAAGTTTTTTAAAGGAGCCCATCTTCAAGAATTGGATGCTGCAGCATACGAGGAAGCACCTGCTATTAGTTTCAACTTGTCATTTGATGTAGGTAGTTTGAACCATTATAAAACTAGCACAAAGGTCTTTCTTTTAATTTGTTCCATTTACAAGTGAGAATGCACAAACATGCTCCAATTTAGTCCTTATCATTAGCCATTAGTTTTGTGCATTGATTTTCTTTTTCAAACAATCATTTCCTGACTTGCAAAATGGCTCTCTTTGGGTACTTGTTGTGTGGAGTACAAACTCAGCCAGCTTAGACCACAAGAGATTCATATTCTGCCTAGAATTATATTACATGTATCTGTCAAAGAATCTCTTGTTTACAGATTAATGTTTATCCACCTCACAGGATTCAGGAAGTCAGACAACAACAGTCAATAATAATAGTGGGGAAATTCTTGACGAAATTATTACAAGGAGTCGTGGAGAGATCTGCCTCAATCAAAAATCAAGGTGTTCATCTCCAAAATCATGTGGAGACACTATACCTGCTTATGGAAATATCTCGAAGGATTCACAGCTCTCGAGTAACTAAATTCAGAAGGAAAAGCAGCCTAGGATCAATCATGATCATGAATGTGATCAAGTTAAAGAAAAGTACTACTAGTCCACAGCCAAAATTTCTTGGACAATATTCCAATGACTTACCTTCAAGCTAATATGGTATCCTTAAGTCTGATGAAAATAGTTTTAAATAGTGCACTAGAGGTCATGAACTTGGTTTATGTAACAGAAGTCATCTTATAGATGTTTTTGTCTTTGGCTCTTCTTCCTTTCCATATTTAACCATATTGACTACATACCTTAATACAAAATGAGCAGGGGTATTTTCAAGTTCATGGATAGATGGTATTGAATCTAACTGTATTAGGTTTATTTATGTGTAGTTTATATGTAATAAACCGCAAAAAAAAAAAAAAAAAAAAAAAAGCAATGACGGGATTCGGAAACAAAGATTCTGATAAATATTTATATTAATGTCTTTGGCTAAATAAAGCATTGCATAGCTGTGAATCATAAACCTTGCTTTTCAGCTGATTTGTTGCCAAATTTACTTGCATATGTTCTGTAACACATGTAAAATGTTTAATTATAAATTTAGTCCTTACACTTGACACCACTTTTTGTTTGTCCTTACATGAAAAACTGTATTTTAGTCTTTATATGAAAAAAATTTACAAATTGGTCCCCACTGTTTACTAAAGTTATGATGGGGCTAAGAGTATTTTTCATGTGGGGACCAAAATGTAGAGCCTCTTTACATGGAGGGACAAGATGAAGTGCAACTCTTTTTCATGTAGGGATTAAAATTAAATAAAACACAATGTCAAGTACTAGAGACCAAATCCAACACCGCTGTAATTTCAATAAATGGCAGGACTTGATTTGTAAAATCTAAGGTATTTTCAAATAGGGACTAAAATAGAAAGGTGTCAAGTGTAGATATCAGATTATTAAACCTATGTAAAACAACAAAACCAAATTGCAGAAAACATTTAAATTTTAAAGTGATTCAAGAAATTTACTTACTTTTTTGTTTTCCCATTCATCATTGTGGTGAAGAGGGTGATCGTAGGGAATTGGTGGTGTATAATTTCAACCAAGCATTTATTCATTTCCCTATAGCTTACTTTAAAAAGACATAGGGTGACTTTGATGTCAATATAATATTTATGATAAAGCTTTTCTGAAGAAGTGCTGATTTCAACATAGTGACAATGATGCAAGAGTAAGACTACGATATGTTAAACGTGTTTTTCACTAGGCGTTGGCTTTTCCTGGTTGGAAAACTTGTGTAGATTAGTTTCAAGTTTGTAGTCCAAGTGAACCTCTGGTCCTACATCTGCCATCCAACTCATCCTCAAGCTAAGCCCCTCTCTTAAGTCTTTATAGGCACTATGCATTTCAAAGCTGTAGACAGACTTGCATCCCGTTCTAATTTTCAGTAATGGCTAGAGTACGTTAAATGAAGAGTTAATAAGCCCACCTACTTTTTTGTTTGCATATAGTTGGCACATATGGTTCGTAATATCCTTAAATAATCATGGATAACTGTATCTGCAGTTGTGTTATGGCAACGTGAGGTTAATAAACTTAAGGGCTAAATCAAAGGAGTAATGGGGTAGGTTCATTAAAAATCTACTAGCCAATATTTAATATTAGTATCTTTGGGTTAGTGGTGACACTCCTACAAATGATTTTATCTTTCACTTGTCTTCTTATATATTTTTTTTGTCTAGATCACATGTATCATCTACTGAAGCAATCATGTTTAAGTCAATAAGATCATTATGGACGATAAAATTCTTCCTTCAATTGACTATATTCATGACTCCAATTTGAGATCACTGATTAAACTAAACAACCTCACACAAGTTGATCTACATATACTTGGTGGTTGTCTTCCAATATTTTGACCATGTTGGACAACAAGTGATTATCATTAAAATAGATATTTTATAAATCAACTTTATGATAATGAGTGAATGACTACCATGCCTAAAGGTCGTTTTACTTTTCTTACCAAATGTGAAATTTGTATATCTTTCAATTTACAGTCTAAGAACATCACATGTTCATAAATTTGATCAATTTCTATGTGACACAAAGTTATATTTTTCAATTTAAGTGAAAGAATCAATAGAACTCAAAGTTATGAATCCATTAAAGAGGGAGAAATTACAAAGTAGACAACCATAGTGATTATGGATTCATAATGGCCCCAAAGTTATACAGTAATTTCTCCTTCTTTAATGCCTTCTGACAGTGAATTTCACTATGGTTGTATACTTTGTAAAATATGTGTTTTCATGGAGATACAAAAGATTGTTTCCACGAAGGAGATGAGGGATCTTGGCGCTCTTGAGGACATGACCCATCTAGTTAGATATGGAACATAACTTAGTGGAAATCAAACTCTCGTTGCACTGACGTCTTTGATACGCACTACTATCACCATTATCAAAGATACTGAAATTGTGTTCGATCAAATTGTAATGGTATCATTACTCAGTACGAAGATACTATGGGGAACTCAAGAAAGGGATATAAATGGATGCAGCGGGAACTCGATGTGATTACGTTCTAATAAAGTAGTTAGGAAAATGTCTATTAAAAATTAGAACTTCTGGCACGTTTTAAATTATACTTTTTTTAATACAATTGGAACAGTTCAGAATGATAGGGGCAAAAGTACCTGCAAACTCCAACCAAACCAAAACCTAAGAAAGAATCATGAAAATTACAACCATGTAACTAAGCATAAAAAACAGGAAACATAGAACTCATCAACATGAACAACAGTGGCATAAAAGTTAGAGGAAAATTATGCATGGATACCTATAATCTACAAGATACCTAGAGATAGAAGAGAGAGACTTGTAAATATAATGTGGCACTATGTAACAAGGAAAAAGAGATAGACAAAAATGATGAGTATAATTTAGGTGTACTATACATGTAACCTTGTATCAATACTGAAAATTATAAGGACATGAAAAAGAAAACTAAGCCTTTCATTTTATCCAAATGATAGAAGGAAAAAGTATCGTGGACACTTAAAGTGTTATTCAATATCTAGTGAGAGGGGAAAAAATATCCATATAATAGAATTTGAATTTATGATGTGATAAGAAGAAATATATAAAGAAATAAAAAGTGTTGGTGAGATATTTATTCATGATAGAAATTATTGATATTTTAAAGTTTTCTTCGTCTCTACTTTCTTTTCTCAACCTAGAGTTAGAGGGAAGGAGATATTCAAACTAAAAATATGAAGAATAAGCATAATAACGATTTGGGGCTGGCAAAAAACGCTCGCATATTAGTGTCATGTTCTCAATTGGTAGAGAGAGAGTAAAAAAAAAAAATATAAATAATTTAAAATGCATATCTCTTGGGTCTCTATTAGATCCATCTTGAATGTTGATCCACACTACCGCCTAGGTTGTTGCTTCCTGCATCCTTTCTGGGATCATGGGATGTCCTTTTACCTTTCAGATTGGTTATTTCAAAACGTAAACTTACATTTCAAATTGGCTGGTCATTACAAAAGTCAAAAAAAAAAAAAAAAAGAAGTGCAAGAAGCAAACAGTCCACGACCTAATAGTTATAAACAAGTTGATCCAATACTACAATGCCCAATTACTCATTTCCTAACTTTTGCCAACATTCTTTACTACTAGAGAATTTTCTTAGCACTTCACAAAAGCTGGTACAGACACTAAACACTGGATTATGACACTGAAACGGAGCAATGAGCACAACAAATTAAGAGATTATATAAAGAAACGCTCCTCATACACCATCACTGAAAGTATCTTTGTATCTCAAAGACAGTCATATAAGTAAGTCTAACAAAGCACAAGGTACACACTTTAATTCTCATTTATTACACCATCTTCTGCAAAACATAGATTTTGGTCTCAGAGTTCTTACAAGTGATCAGACCAGAATTTGGTTCGTAGAAGACCATAAGAAATATCGACTCCAATTTATACAATTGAAATCCACTCTTCTAATGTTGTCAATTGTCATCTTTTGCTTTTCACTGGATTCTATGTCTATGTATATTCTCTCTCTCTCTCTCTCTCTCTCTCTATGTCTATGAAATCATTAATTGAAATGTATTAAATGAGATTTTTTTTGTTAAGAAATAGAAAGTATAAATATCAATCGTTAGATGATATTTGAATGATCAAAATAAATAAATAAAATACACATGACTTTAAGTGGTATGTGACTACTAATAATATTAATCTTGATCTTTCATTTATGGTGTATGACCCAAATTTATAGTTGTCATTACTTATAGTAAGAAGAATAACTCTTACAAAAGTTATTATTTTCAATAACTCTTTCTATATTATTAAATTTCATCAACCCAACTGCTAAATTAAAAGTTCTTTTTACAACGGTGACAACAAGGTTTGAATAGACTTATGCAAACAAAATAAACTCTTCACCATTAGGTTGTAAATATTTTTGTGTGTGTAATGCGTGTGTGTTTTTGTTATAGTTGACATAAGTAAGAATTTGTACTATAATTTATTAATATTAATGTGATATTGAATACGGGATTTTTTTGGGTTCAAATTTGTATCAATTAAACATGGAACATCTCTATATAGGTGTTTATATAAGTTGTTTAACTTTTATTTTAGTGAAACAAATGACATGATGTTACTTAATAAATTTATATCATAAATAACACATTTTTTAAGCATTATGGACTAGTAAAATTAAGTTAGACACTTATTTTAACAACTTCAACATTAAAGTAAATTTTTGTGTAAAATACTTAAATCTACATGGAATTATAAAACACACAAAATTAAGATAAAAAACTCATTTAATCAACTATGCACTATAGATGCTCTTAATGTATCAAACAAGCTTAGTCAAACAGTCAAACTAACTTATAAGCTAGTCAAAATAGCTTATAAGCTACTAAAGTGTCTTACAAAACATACTCATGTGAAAATAAGTTAAAATAGCTTATAAGCTACTAAAGTGTCTTACAAAACATACTCATGTGAAAATAAGTTAGAAACTAATAAAATAAGCTTGTGTATCAAATAAATTTATTTTGATAAATTAATCTATAAGCTAGTCAATGTAATTTTTAAGAAAATTAGAGTGACTTATCCAACACATTAGTAAGACCAGAAGTATTACTTATACAACAATTCATACAACAAAGTGTGCAACATTTTTTTGTGTCTATCTCTCATGAACACAATTTATCCCTGTCTTGCTTGATAGAAAATAGAGAAATAGGATGAATAAAAATGAAATGGATGAGTGAAAATAGAAATGTTTGGTTAAAGAAAATCAGAGAAGAGATGGTGAGAGATAACTAAAAATAAGTGAAAAATAATTCAATGCATCCCACAAATTTTAGAACTATTTTCATTTTTTTTTTTTTGCCAAACAACCAAATCATTTTCATCCCTCTCTTTTCTCCCTATTTCTACACTAGCAAACAAAACATATATGTAATGAAAAGGAATAAACATTAAAAAAAATGAATGTTGTATTAAACTATTAATTATAGTATGTGTATCACATCTTATAAGACAATTGTTTTAAATGTTTTTTTTTATCCCTCTATGTTAGTGTTTTTTCATTTTTCATTAATCTTATAGGTTCATTTTTCAAATTTTAGTCTCTGGAAGTTAGCATTTTTCCAATTTTGGTTTCGATAAGTTTTTTTCCTTCATTTTTAGTCTCTTTAAGTTTGTATTTTTTAAAATTTTAATCCCTTCAAGATTCTAATTTTTTTTATTTATAGTCCTCATAAGTTCGTGCTTATAAGGACTAAAATTGGAAAAACGCAAATTTATAGGGACTAAAATTAGAAAAATGAACTTACATGGACCAAAAATGAAAAGGCGCTAACTTAATGGGACAAAAAACATATTTAAGTCATTGGATTATACAAACCGTCAAAACCTTTACCTAAAACTAGCTTTAACAATCAACACTTACCAACCAGATCAATTGTAGGCAGTGTGGTGAAAATCGGCCCGACCCTACTAAGACCTGGACACCTAACTAGGTATGCTGAGATATCGGATCATAGATGAATTTGAACTAGTTGGTTTTGGTGAAAATCGGTGACTCAGTCGGATTTGAGAACTCGGTACGTGTTGAACATGTTTATTTAAAAAAAAAACCCTAAAATGACGTCGTTGTCATGGAACATTGCGGTTTGTCCAAGGATGCTTGTTTCCTTTTCAGTTTTCACTCTCCCCTCCCTCAGTTCCCACACACGACCTCTCACTTGCGCACGAAACTAGACAAATTGACGGAGCCTTATGAATCTCAGCGGTGCATGAACCTAACCTCACCATTTCGCCGACGTCTGAATCTCGCTTGTTGCACTTGGCTCTACCGCTCGCGGCACACCCAACAACTCGCCCTCGTTCCCGTTTTGTTTTTTTTTTTTGTGCTTTCTTCAATGTGGTTGATGTTCATTCTCACTTATGTTTTCTACCCTGGCTTGGGTCTAGTCCATCTCGCATAAGCCTATTTCTTGTGTATTAGATGATTTTTAACACTATTGTCTCTGCCAAAGTCCACTCCTATAAAATACTTGTTTTTCACCATTTTTTTACTTATTGTATTTAGAAAATTAGGAAAAAATAATATAAAGGTTGTGCTAAGTCAAAGAACATTTATGTCTTAAGATGAATTAGAACCCTTAATTATTTTGATTATATATAAACAAATATAAAGGTTAAAAATCATGTCTTTTGCGAAATATATGTTTGATGTTTCGTGCCTAATGCTTCATTATAACATGCCTTGAGAAATCTATGTTTGAGTTTCTTCTTTAGACGAAAAACGTTGTTTGATTGCGAAAAATTTAAAAAAATCACTAAAATCACAATTAAACCCCCTTCTTGTAATCTTTGTCCTTAGAGGTTAAAATGCAAAAAAAGTTGGAGAAATTTAAGAAAAAAAAATTAATTGTGATTTAAAACCCACATGGATGAAGAATTGGATTAAATTACATAAACAATTTGGTAATTTTAATAATTAGGTTATCAGTGTCGAAAAATAAAATAAAAATAATTAGCTTATCTATTTTTATTTTTATTTAAACACATGTATATACAATTTTTTTTTTACCAAATATATATACAATTATGTCTTTGGTTTGTAATTGTTAAATTGGTTTTTATTTTGATTAATTATGCTACTATTTACTTGCTAGATTTTTTTTTCTCACTTTATTATGCTAAGTTATTGAATTTGGAGTATGGATGGATTTCTTTAAATTTATTTGTTATTTGAAATATTAGATACTTTAAATTTGGAGTATGGATTGATCAATCAAATTATGTAACCGGTTCAATTAGTTACTAATCGGTTGGAGCATTGACCCACTGTCTTGGTCGGGTCGAAGACCAGACTGATTTTCACAACACTGATTACCGGGACTAGAGTGTTGCTATTGGCCCCATTAAAATTTCTCTTGACCCCCAACAACCTAGAGTAAAAACCAAAATACCATTTTGCAATAATTAACACCACCATTCTCACCCCACCACTCTTATCGCCTTCCCTTTCTTCATTCCTTTTACCCTTTTCACTTTCCCTTCACTTCCTCTTTCCTTTTCTTCACTCCTTGCCTCACCCAACTCTCATTTATGCATGAATCTTTTTTTTCGTGTTTGTAAACATAACAAAATAATGATTCTGTTGTGTATTTTGCACAACGGAATCATGATTCTGTTTTTTTTTCGTTTTGGTAACACGATGGAATCATAATTTTGTTGTGTTACATAAGTTGTTACACAATGAAAATGTGATTTTGTTGTGTTACAAAAATTTTGACACAATGGAATCACGATTCTAAAGGATAATTGTCCCTTGCCTTCTGTTGTATTACAATGGAGAAAATATTGTACACTCGAAACTTATTCGTTGCAAAAGTCTTACATGAAACATGTTGCGTTCACGGCAAGTGCACCGGTCGTACAAGTAATAAAGTGAAAGAAAAGGGAGTTGTCGTTCCCGACGAGGATTGTTTGGCCAAATAAACTATAATTTCGATCGATAAGTTGGACACCAAAATAATGAAATAATGTTGTGGTTGTGTGTGTGTGAATCTATTGAAGGAAATTAAAACTAAAAACAAGCGGAAAT
>PYAF01002790.1:378108-391166 GCA_007407185.1 Glycine tomentella
ACATCCAATAGAGATTTACATTAAGTGCTTTGGCCCTAACCACAATAAATGCTCAGCCAAACCTCATAATGGGTGGTTGAGTTACAAAGAGGAACATTCCTAGCTGAAGCAAGAAGGAAGAAGATGAAGGAGGAACCCCACCTTGGTCTTCAATCTCCAACCCTAACTAAGAGTGCCCAAAGCTTCTAAGCCTAAAAAAATATGGTGTTCTCCCTCCAAAAATCGTGTCCTGAAGGCTGAAGTTTTTGGTATTTTTAAAGGAAACCAGTGAAAGTCCAAGATTGCCCTTGAAAAGCTTCAGACAACACGAACTGCAGAGCCCCACGCCTGAAGCGTGGATCCCCACGCCTGAGGCGTGGCTTGGCAGACAATTTGACACTTGGAGACTGCTTCCCACGCCTGGAGCGTGGATCCCCACGCCTGAGGCGTGGTTTGGCAGCAAGAATCAGCAGATGGAGGCATTTTCCCACGCCTGGGGCGTGGACTTCCAGTCAGATTTGCCAAACTAAGCTCCTTCCCACGCCTGGAGCGTGGGTCTTCAAACTTGGGGCGTGGGTGACCTGAACTTCCCAAAATTGGCTTGAACCTGCTGCAATTATGTTCAAATTAGTATGACACTTGAAAATAACGAAATCATTGACAACTATCATGATTATATGCAATTCTAAGCTGTTTATCAATGATTTTGGCTTTGAAAAGCTTGGAAAGGACCATATGCCGGATGCATATCAAAACACATGCAAGCTTTGAACTCAATACATTTTCACTCTTGCTTATCTCAATATGTAGTAAACATTTCTATGGATTGAAATAATTTTAAACGTTCAATGTACATCTAATTAATTTTATGGATGTGTATCTCAATATGTAATAGACATTTCTATGAATTTTGATTTAATACATTAGTTATTTCTATCTGTCATAACTATCCGTCAAACAACTAAAAAACAAAAAACAAAATGCTAAATGAAAATATGATTTCATTGACTCTCCGTTTATACAAAGAAATGGTGATTTTGTTATATACATTTTTCACACAACAAAATCACAATTTCATTACACACTTCTTTTCCACCCCCAATGTAATAGAATTACGATTCTTTTTTACATTTTGGGAAAGAATGTTTTCAGAAATTTTGAATGGTGGTAGGAGTCAATAGCAACACCAAGGACTAATATGGGGATAACACAATTTTAAGAATCAATTAATATTTTTCTGTCCTTGAAGGGCAAAGTAGGACAGTGAGTGTGAAAGTTGTCGATGAAACTGGTGGAAAGAAAAAACAACAGTGTCTTGAGTAACTAGCAATCCATGCGTGTAAAACGTGGTTGGATTTGGGTCACTAATTTAATGTACGGAGTACTACGAGGTAGCATTTTAGGTTGAAGCAGAGACATGATTTAACTGTTGAATAGTGTGGTACATAGAATCGCATTGGCGTGAAGCCGTGAACACGATGATGAGGTCAAAGATAGTGTTGTTTGGAGACTCCATAACGGAGCAATCGATCCAAGAGAATGGATGGGGTGTTCCCCTTGCCAATGCCTATTCTCGCAGGGTAACCTTTTTTCTCCCCCAAACACTCTCTCATGAGATCCGTTTTCTAATTAATTAATCATAAATCTCAGAATTAATGGCTTGCTTTTTCAGGCTGATGTACTTGTTCGTGGTTATGGTGGATACAACACTAAGTGGGCTATGTTCTTACTGGGCCATCTCTTCCCTCTGGTATTTGATGCTCACCTAATTAATTTTTTAATCTGTTAGTCTGTGTACATTTGCCCCTATTTTTTAACCTCATATTTGATAATAAAATTAATGAAATGATCTTTAAAATTAATTGGGTCTCACTCATGTTAGACTAGGTTTTGTATGGCTTGAAGCCAATGTGGGTTGACATAAGTGGTTAAGGATTTGGTACAAACTGTCACCTTCCCCATGGGTGTGGATTCGAAATCCCTTGACGTCAGTTTCCTTGCTTAGTGGGCAACCCTCCTTAGGGAGACCCCTTAGCGCCTAGGGGCTAGTTAAGTGGTTGCAACTGGGTAGAATTACTTGTGGTTCGGGCCTCTGCAATAATCCTCTAGGTGGACATCTATCACATTTGTTCAACACCAAAACAAGATTTTGTATAACTTGAAGCCAAGGTGGGTTGAGATAAGTGGTTAAAAATCTAGTACAAACTGTCACCTTCCCAGTGGGTGTGGATTCGAACTTACTTTCCTCGCTTGGTGGGAAACCCTCCCTAGGGCCTAGGGAGATCCCCTGACGCCTAGGAATTAGTTGAGTAGTTGCAACTGGGTAGAACTGCTTGCGGTCAGACCTATACAACAATCCTCTAGGTGAGCTAAGTCATTTCTTCAACAAAAAAAAAGGGTTTTGTATAACTAGAAGAGATCAAATCCTTTACTTTTTAAATATAGCTCATAATTTTGTTGTTGCCAATAGGGTGTCTGCATAAAATTGAAGAATGTAAGGCCAACATTGCTTTGAACAAAAAATTGCATAAGAATTTAATTAAGTTTTTTGAATCTGTAACTTACAAATATAATTTGTTTGTGCATTAAGTGTGATGGACAAACTAGAAATCCAAATATGATTAAATTGCACTTCTCATTCATTTACATTACAGTTTTGGAACAGTAAGGGGCCAGAGATCACCAGAGCCTCTGATCCCCCACCCTAAAAAAAAAAAAAAAAAAAAAAAAACCCTTCCTTACCTAGATATAGTGTCTTTGTTTATTTTTTGCAAATTACTTATTAATCTTGAGTTCTTAGTGTATAGTTGTATCACTTGTATGGATGGCGTCATTTCCAGGACTCAACTAAACCACCTATTGCTACCACGATTTTCTTCGGCGCTAATGATGCAGCTTTGTTAGGAAGAACCAGTGAAAGGCAACATGTACCTATTGAAGAATTCAAAGAGAACCTCAGAAAATTTGTTCGACACTTAAAGGTTACATTTTGTTCAATATTTTTACATTTAAACCTGACCAGTTTCCAGATTACCTGTTCAACATTTTAATTCCAATTTTATGTGCATTATCTGCAAAAATTATGCTCCATTGGTTGGGTTTTCCTATGATGCAGGATGATATGTTTTAACAGGGGTAGGGTATAACCTTGTTTTATATTTTCCAGCAACCGGCTGGTTGTACACTTGTACTACCTTCCAAGGCAAATATTTTGAATGGTTTCTGGGTATGCTGGCTCAAATGGTCTGTAATGGCCTGGAAAAATAGATTAAAAACATCAAGATTTATTTACTAGCTCAATCTCTTTTGGAGTCTTAAGAATTTTTATTTTACATATTGTAATGTTAAAATATTATGTTCTTTTGTTTGATAGTCTTCATTACCTAGAATGTTCACTGAACAAAATTTTGATTTCTTTTAAGCATTTCATGCTATTACTCTCTAATCTTGATTCTGATGATGATCTTCCATCTTTGTTGTTTTGCTTCTGGGTTAATTGCTGCATTGAGTTAAGGAGTAGCCTACTTTCAGTTGTCTTAGTACTTTGTGTTGTTAAAAAAGCTGGGCATAACATGAAATTTTACTCTAATACCATTATGGGTATGTTCGGATAAACAGCTTTAATCAAGCACTTTTTCAGTAAGCTATTATCACATTATAGATTATGTCATAAATTTTACCCTGAAACTTGTTGAAATAAACTAAAAAGAGCTTATAGGAATCACTAGCCATTTTCATTAGTTCAAATAAGCTCTGTAGAAGCTATTCCATGTGCCTCCTAAGTGCTAATTATATTATATCTGTTATTAATTGTAACTGATAATTGAGTTTCAGGAATGCTCACCAACTATGGTAATTGTGCTTATTACTCCACCTCCACTTAACGAGGAAGGACGCCTGGCATACGCAAGGTATGATTCCTAATCTACCTTCCTTTATAGACACCGTCTTACTGCACTACTATGTATTTGGCTATATTTTGCCACTTATCTTACCAATACCATCAAATGAAATTGGTCCTCCTGTTTGACTTATATGTTCTCTTTTTGGGTAAATCCCTATTATAGTCTCTAAGATTATAAGCGCAGGTTACTTTAATTCCCAACTTTACAAAACCCTCACTTTAGTGGAACATGATTAATGTGAACGACATTTTGCACAATCAAGAACTAAAGTGATCAATGTTTGCAATCTCAGGGACTAAAGTGGGGGGTTTAGTCCTTTCATAAAAAAAATATGCAGTAATTGCAACATTCACCATAACAATTCTAATTTACTATTAGCGCTACTATTGCATCCACTACCTTTGATCATTTATCCTCAAGTCATATAAATCTAAAGTCCATGACATCATTGTTGTACTGAATTGCTATACCGCCTGCCTGCTCTCACAGTATGCTAGTGATTATCAGTATCTAATTGAGAAAATTTTTGCCGTATTTCTCCATTGATGTGTGTGTGATTATTCCTAATCTGATTAGAAGCTTCTGTATTGAAACTTGTGCCACATTACTGTTTCATGTTACTGTTTTTGTATTCCCTGGATATTTTTTTGGGTATTACGGTTGTCAGCCCTGACACAACGATAAAGTTGTGTCTTGGTGACTTGTTGGTCATAGGTTCGAATTCGGAAACAGCTTTGGATATACAAGGATAAGGCTGTGTACAATATCCCTCCCCCTTATCTTCGCATAGCGAGGAGCCTCTGGGCAATGGGGTACGTAGTTTTTATTATGCTTGCCAGTCCATGAAACTATAATGTTCTGGCACAGCAAGAGAATGTTAGGTTACATTGGCTTCTAAATTCTAATCATTCAATAGTAGTTAACTTCATGCTTGAGATGCTTTTGTTGGGTCTTGCAGATCCTTATATGGTGAGAATGCTACCAAAATACCTGAAAGAACAAATGAAGTAACTGGTCAATATGCAAACGCCTGTGTTGAGGTAGCAAAGGAAATGGGCGTGTGGTATATCAATCTATGGTCCAAAATGCAAGAAACGGATGGCTGGCAAACAAAATTTTTGAGGTTTGTCACAACCTATAGAGAAATATTGACTTTGACATAAGTGTGACCCTGTTTTCTTGTTAAATCTTGAATGCATATTTATTACGTTTGACATTATAGGAATCACATTATTCTTTGTTTATGCATATTTTATCTGTAGTAAAATCAATTCCAATACCTTTCTTGAAAATTATGGGAGATTCCACCTGACATTGATGTTTTGCTATATAAGGGATGGGTTGCACCTGACAACAGAAGGAAATGCAGTAGTCTACGAAGAAGTGATAAAGGTGTTCAATGAAGCAGGACTTTCTGCTGATAACATGCCAATGGATTTCCCTCACCACTCAAAAATTGATTCCAAACATCCTGAGAGAGCTTTCCAGCAGAATGTTTGTGATATCCCATTGTGACACTGCTTAATTTAGTCTAGTCTTACAATTTTATACTACGTTTCTATTTGGTGAACCATTTTCTTCCAGAACTATATTGAGTTTCATGCTTTGATGAAACCATGGTGAAGAATATTTTTTGTAATGACGTGTGATTCATGTAATTCATCTCATATAATGGGATAAAACTATTGTTGTTGTAATGCTTTAATGAAACTATAGTTGTTGTGATCTTGATCTGGTATTTCTGTATGTGAGGAGTGCTTGGCGATTTCATGCAGCGGATGGGTTTTAAAACCCATATTGCTTAACCGGTTACTGTCTAGAAGAGCGGGGTTTGCAGGTTTAAGGTTTATTTCTTTGTTCTACACGTTTCATTAAAAAAAAGGAAAAAATGTGTTTTTGTTCCTAAATTTTCAGTCAAACTTAGTTTTAGTCCTGTATTCTCAATTTGATGAATAGTTAAACACTTTAGTTTTTTTTTTTATGAGAAAGGATAAATTTAGTTTAAACTACTCATAAGTTCATTCGCTCAAAAAAATCGTAAAAAAAATACTCAAGTTCTGGTTGGATTAGAATAGATTTGTCTATATTTTATTTGCCGAACGAGTGTTATTTTTATTTTTCTTATATAATGGTCACACTGTGATTCAAATCCAAACCTATATCTTCATGTATATTATCTCAACCTCCATCGTTAGACAATCCTAATGAATTAACGAGTGTTAATTTTAATCCTTTGACACAAGAAATATTGCTAGGTTAAATAAAAAAATTACTTTTACTTGCCTTGCCATTAATAAGGGTATCAAAATAGGCTAATCCATGTCGCCCATAAAGGATAGGTTGAATGGGTTGGATTGAGTTGAATAAATCGATACATGATATGAATTAGATTTTGAAAAGGTGCTTTTTTATGTACTTCAAAAATCTCAGCCTACAATTTCTTTTATTACGGAAACTTCAATCCGGAAAGAAAATTTTACATTTCAGATTACTTGGTTCAGAATTTACAAGAAAAGATTAATCTAGAATTGTGTCTCATGCTAAGCTGGAAAAGCTTGTATTAATTGATCAATACGCTTTAAAACATTAATAGAGTAAACATGTAATATAAATATTAAAAATAAAATAAAAAATATTTACACTATTACAAAAAAAACTTTCAAGAAACTGATGTTTACTTTGTTTTACAGTTAATTCCTTTAAAGACGTTACAATTTGTATTATTGGTCACTTCCAGGCGGATAAACTGGTTGATACCATCTTCATCTTCATGCTCTCCAAATATCATCACACAAGATACAATTAACCTAATAAAAATTAATATTAATTTAATATGAATTTGTAAGTGATCGAATTCATATGGGAACAAACTTAGTTCCCTAATATCTTACAGAGGACCCATGATAGTTCATTGCAGGTTTATCGTCATTTAACCTATACTGAAGAAACTATTTACAAAAACAGCACTCACCATGAATAACCAAAGTTGAACAATGCCATTTGACCAGTAGTTCCACTCACTAGTATAAATTATTTTACAGATGAGTCCTCACTAAGGCTCATTGCGTCAGCCTAAAAATCCTTTTCCATCTCAATCCCTGTATTATTGCAACTTGGCACTTCATTGGAAACATCTTGCTTTTCATTTGGCTGAACCATTGATACCAGAACACAAATCAGATATATGAGAAGAATCTTACCAAATCAGCAAAATATATAAGCTAGAAAGCTAACCTGTTCCTGTGTTCCCAGCCGCTGATCTTCATCAGCAATCTGATCACTTGCATCCTTTAATCCATGTATGAATGATGCCCGTAAAAATTAAACTGTTTTTCTCAATCAAAAAGAAGACAAATAAAAGAGGACGGAAAACAAAAGTGTATCTATTAAATCCTTTTTTCCAATATTATATAAATCACTAGTGAAGTTTCAAAAGAAAAGAAAAGAAAAGTTCTGAATCCCACAAACCTTGTATTTAAAGTAATTAATTTGCAAAGATCTTTTTCATAACCAAAAGACGAAGAAAAAAGTTATTAGCGTATACCTCTGTTTGAAATTCTTTCTCCTCTTGTTTAGAATTGGGTCCAAGCATCTTCGCAGCTACCACCTCTCCTGTCGGCATCATTGCTTTATAAACTGTGCCAGATGATCCTTCTCCCGATGTATTTGTGAAGTTTTGTGTGGCCTTTTGAATTTCTCTATAACATGTAAAATGACAGATAGCCCATTGCAAATGTTAATGTCCTGGGATGCATTTTTTATCTAAGAAATCCCAAGTCCTTTTTTTTCTCTTTTTTCTTCCAAACTAACATGCAATGTCTATAAAATTTTGCAGGGTGGTTGGTCTTACATACAATGGAACTTCAGTATAAAAGGACATCAGAAACATCCCATTTCCACAAATCAAGTAATCAACACTTTCTTAATGTAGCAACTATAAGGTTTACATCCTAATAGTAGTTATTCAAAAACAAAACATGTTGAAAGAAAGAAAGAAAGAGCAAGGCTCATGTTCAAAAGAGAAATGTACTTACATGTATGAGTACTTCAGAATGCCTGATACTAAAGCAAACCCATCTTTATTCTGATGACTCCACCAGGTTGAATGTGACCTTTTGTGAGGATTGTGAGGATTTGGTGACCTTGAAGTGGCTATGGAATTGGTAAGAGAAGCACTGAAGTCAATGCTAGTTTCTAGCCTCAACATGGAGGGAGAGCTTGTCAATTTGTTCACTGTATTGTGGAAGTGCTTGAACCATCTTCTGTAAGTCCCTTGTCAACATTTCACCACTACCTCTAAATGAAATGCAAAGTTGTGTAAAGTTTATGATGACATTAACTAGATAATAAATAAACATATAAATTACAGATCTAGGCTTCATTAAAGATTAAAAAGGCCAAACTATTTATGGTGAAAATAAGCATGCCTCAGGTTTATTTTTCAAATCAAGGATTTGATCATTTTGCAGTACAGTATATATAAGCTTTTAAAAGAATTGGTCCTTGACATGAAATCAAGACCAAGTGTGGTCAAGAGTTCAGTCCATCTATCCCCCCATTCTTCTAAACAAAAAGTTGAATCTTAACAATACTCTCAAATTCAAAACCCTATATTAACTGAGATTTTATTTTCAACCCAGATATAGGGAGTTATACTCACAAAATAACTTTGAAACTGCATGTCTATAGACATTAGCAACATACTTCACAACAAACTTTGAAATATACATACCAAACAAGCAGAGAAATATACAGGAAGAGTCATGCACAGCAAAAATAAATTCCTTAAACATTTTCAAAACAATAATGCTAAAACTGAAAACTATCAGCAACACGATCTCTCCTTTTGTTTTCTTGGCTAGCATCTACACTCTTACTCACTTTTGTTACAAGTATTTTTGAGACAATGCCAAACAATAATGTTCAGCATGAGCAAGTATAATTTTTCCAGTAAAACTAACAGAAATCATGCAAAAACAACCATGCAGACCAACAGAAAATCAGCCTCTAGGTCCTCTACTACTGTGTTTACGATCTATAAGGAATTTCAAATTAATTTAAGACAACTCATTAAATATGCCACAAAAGTGAGAGAAAGGATATGTACTTCTCTCTGGTTGGCTGGATGAAGTATATAGCATCCATGGTGGGCAATGGTTGCCTTCGCTTGTATATGTCTTCAACCACTACAAAAAGAAAAACAAATCACATACATACAAGAATTAGAACTAGTTGTGCAAAATATGGGTGTATAGGGAATAATTTTCTTCCGAGATGGTAATCATATTCCTTCAATGGCCTCAAGCTAGAAAGGAAGCAACTGTTCTTTTTTCTCAACTCTTTTTGTTTAGGTAACTTTTCTTTTAATTCTTAGTAGAGGGAAAGTGAAGGCAAAGGGATGGTAGTATTAGACACAACAAATTAACAGAAAATTAACCACATATAACAGACGTAAAATAACTAGAATAGTGTATATTCAGATTGCAACTTTTGGAGTATAAATAAGTCAAATTTTGAATACCAAAACTCAGAATAAATCAAGCATGGCATTACATCCAAATCATGGAAAGCCTTTCTCTGACAGTGGACAGAAGAAAAATAATTAGTTATTACTTAAGAATCAATCTTGTGACTCTTACATGAAACACCTTCATCAGTGATATCAACCATCTTGCAAGAATGAGACATTATCTTCACAGTAAGTTTGTCCATTATTAGTACCTACAGGCAAGCAGCTAATGAACCAATACAAGATGATAAACAATTGAAGTATCAAAAATTTTACTAGATTTCAAGCTCTAGCTAATTTCTTGAAAAAGAAACAAGTGTGTGGATTTAAAGTCATCCTCCATGTGAAGAACCAAGAATCCCAAAAGCATATATTATTAGAAGGACCATGCATGGTTCTTACATCCAACACAATCCCTCGCAGTCTTGCACTAGAGTCCTTTGAGCTTGAAGCATGAATAATGAACAAGCCCAATCGAACTCTAGATCACTTGGTCGTTACAGGCTCTAACATCGTGTAATGAACCAAGCCAACTATTCCAAAGGGTTGTCTTGTCCAGTAAAGGCTTATGAATGGTTTTCATACCTAAAAGGAAAGAACATTGCAAAAGCTCTAAAATCACTCTGCATACCTAACAAGGAGAGTACACTGTGAGGAGAACACTAAAGAGGAACCCCAAAATTTTTTTTACTCAAGAGCAGTGATAAAAAGAGCTCATCCTGACAAACTGCTAAATGTCATATTAACCTTCTTAAATTGAAAGGAAAAAGATTCACAATAGTTCCAGGAATCTCCTGATCTCCTGATCAGGCTCTCACTTTGTCTCCAAACTCAATCCCCCTCCCTTCTCTCTCAGACACACAGACTAATGTCTCATTTTCATTAGTTTCTTCAAGCTTTCATCATGCACCCCTCATTCAAGAACATGTATTTTATAGCAAGAAAGAATAGTCATCAAAATCTGTTGCTCACTTAATAGTTGATAGTAGTACAGAAAAATGACAAATTTTCCACAATGATCCCACTTGAAACTATAAGTTGCTAACTAGTAACTACTTGGACATGCAAAACATAGATATAGATCCAATGGATAAAGAAATCATTCTAAACATGATTTAGCAATTGACTGTACTTACAAGAAGGTGAATATTGGAAAGATTTGCTAAATATGTCCTATGTTCAATCATCAACATCACAAAATGAAATTTCTTATAAAAATTCCTAGAATGAAACTACAGACTGAGGCCAAAACAGACAAAAGGATGGTTCATCTGTATTTATGGTGAAGCAGAAAAACTCAGGCAGAATTCAGCATCTTATACCTTCCATGTAGATTTTGAATCCCCTGTTTTCGTTGACCTAAGCATCTCATGTAATAATCCTGCAGAAAATTTCACAACATAGAAATTAAATGAGATGATCAGATCAAAAATTAATTGATCATGGTTAACTTTCAAGCAATTTACTATTAAATGTTAAAGGGAAGAAAAAGAAAATACAAAAATATGCAATCCTACCAAAGGAATTAGCCACTTCAACTATTCGAAACATGTTTTTAACTTTCAATGTCCATCTGCTTATGAGGAGGATAAAACAATAATGTATCGAGTTTGGTGTCAATATTAATAGCAAAAAAGTTCACATCTCATTTATCAAACACCAAGGATGCCAAAGGCCTATATGCTTCCCTTCTCAGATTATTTTTTCATTAGGGTAGTATAATTTCTGTTAATTTGGCTTATAACATTAATCTTGCATTCATCATGTCTACTTAACTATTTGCTTAGCAAATTTTTGTGTTTCAGATTAAGAAAGACTTTGGCTCATTTGACAAGTACATTTGGCGGTTTGTGAATCATAAACCAATCTCCACTCAATACAAGTTTGCCCACAAGATTCCAGTGAAGACATCAAAATCAGAAAGCATAAGCAAAGACAAGGTTAGAAAAGGCTTTAGTTTCGTTGGTCCAACAGTGGTTCAATCATTCATGCAAGCATCTGGCCTCACCAATGACGACTTAATCACATGCCACAGGCGGTTGCAGTGCACCCTATTGGAAGCTCGATCTCTTTGTACCATAGAACCCTCTCAATACATCCAATTTCAACTACTACTACTCAGAAACAAGGAACAACAACAACATATTATTGACCCTGAAAAAGAAGGGTTTTTGGATTATTGACCCTGGCTTTGGATTGATGAAATAGAGTCTGATGAAATAGAAGACTCCCGATGTTGAACTTAACAGTAACAAAATAGAGTAGGGTTCTTACCTCTATGACGATGGCGGCGCGACACGCAGGAGACACCTTCGACGACCGGTGAGTGAGGGAGGGAGTGCATGAGGTGAGTGAGAGAGGGAGTGCACAAGCTGAGTGAGGGCACGAGAGTCAGCGACTGTGTGAGTGAGTGGATGTGTTTTTAATTGGTAAAATCACAGCCTAATCCATGAAGTTCTTACAAAAATCGTGTTTGAACGCAGATTTTTTTGTAAATTTGTCTGTCATTAAAATCCTTCATATTACAAAATTATCACCCCAAAGAAGACGATTTAAGACGTCACTGTTTCTTAATCTTTATGAGTAATCTTAAAATGATATTATTTGAAACACAATAATCAAGCTAAAACAAGCTATATATGGATATCTTACCCTGATAAAAGCTATATATGTATTGGAGAGTTTCTGCATCTCAATTTACTATACAAATAATTTTAAAATAATGATATTTTGATATTTTAATATTTTTAACATTCCATCAATAATTCTTATTTTTGTTTATTTCTATCTTCTTATCACATCATATTATCTATGATACTTATATTTTTCTCACTCATTGGATGTCTACTAGCAAAGTGTTAAAATATATTTCTCCTTAATTATAATAACAAACACAACAATAAAAATGAATTAACACAATCTTAATTATGTCCGTCAGACATGTTTTTTTAATTAAGTTAAAGAAATCATTTACTCACGAGACAAACATTCTATAATATATGATAGCGAGTTATGACACAAGTAAAATTATACTTTAATAATTTCTTGATCAAGGATTTAAATTTAAAAATAGTTTCTTTAATTTACATATAATATATATATATATATATATATTAACTGACGTGTACATTTTTTTTCATTTACTTACTATTTAATTTTACCCTTTTATTGTTTTTTTATTTGATGTCATGTTCGAATCCATGCTTTTAATTACAATGAAAAGATAATTAGATATCACCAAACCACAAAGTTAAGAGAGGAATTAGCTACCCTTTTACTAAAACAGAAAACGCTTAAACTAAAACAAAATAATCAATCTCAACATATGGTTTTAATATTTTAGAGTCTGTGAAACAAAAGCTGACAAATATTCCAACTTATTTTATCACTGTTCATGCTGGTTGAAAACTTGAAATGTATTTTCAAGTACAAGCTGGAATTTTATTTATTGATCATAAAATATACCCAATACTCATTACTTATTTCAATTTATTATTGTTGATACTATTTCCTGTTTTCCTCCCTTTTTTGGATGGTAGAAAATCTCTGGATTTCTCTCTTCCATTGTTGTGCACGTATAATAGTAACAATATGAGAACTGAGTCCAAGCTCTCTATCCCTGCATCAATGTTATAAAGAAAAAAAAAAAAAAAAAAAAAAAAAAA
>PYAF01002790.1:391266-409785 GCA_007407185.1 Glycine tomentella
ATCCCTGCATCATTGTTATATAGAAAATAAAGAAAAAAAAAGCCAACACTTGAAACAATGAAATAAATCAACGTGGTGAGTGTATACTATAATGGTTTCCATTCATGTGAGACATCATCTCCACCAAATCAAGTTCCTTCTTAACTTCAATCCCATTCGTGTGTGCCATCATCTCAGTCTCATGATGCTCATCAACATCAACAACATGAAAACACTGCATGCCACCCTGATGAGATTGTTTTCCCTCCATAGTAGGAGCACATTGCATTATTTTTCCATCAAAGTCTTTCTCATCCATTGTAGAAGCACTTTGCATATCGTCTAGCAGAGAATCAATGCTGCACCCCACTTCAAACAAACTATCATCCAAACAAAAATCTGGGACCTCGTTAAAATCATACCTTGGCACCATCTGGCTATTGGGACAAAATTGATCTGAACACTGGGGCTGAGCTGCTGCTTTGCCATTGTTGTTGGTCTTGGCATTAGCATTTTTGGCAGATTTTTTTCGATAGTCTATTGGTGGATTTTTGTCCAAGTTCAAGCTCTTGATGTATTCCTGAAGAAGAGAGCCTCTAGGGTACTTTGAACGGCACTTTCTTTTGGAATATTGCCTTCGCTTTGTTGCGTTCCAATGGTTTTTGATTGAGTTCTCAGTCCTTCCAGGCAATTTTTTTGCAATCTCAGCCCACTTATTTCCTACCTCTGCATGAGCTTGGATCAGTATCTTATCCTCTTCTTCAGTCCATGTGTCCTTCTGCAAAATGGCACAAAAGTAGTTTGTTTGCTTTTTTAATACAAGGCACAATGAATTGCAAGGGTATAATATATTTAAGGAGTTTAATCGATATGCACTATCTATATCTATATCTATATTTTATATATATATATATATATATATATATATATGTTTTAATACTGAAACTAATTAAAAATCATCCTTGTATGACTTTTAAGGTAGTTATTATCAAAATCAACAAACTTATCATGAATTGTGATATGATGACATGACAAAATAAAAAACCTTTACATTAGTGCATATACTATTTTGTCATATTTAAAAGTACATAATGGTTTTATGTTATGAGTTAAGAGGAATATCTCGATTTCAACAACTGGATCAGGCATTTATCATTGATGTGGTTTTATATATAGACTCAGTACGTACTGAGAAGTGTAAAATAATATATCTTATATGACAGATAAATTGAAACCTTAATGTCTGGCCTTAAATGGTTATGCCATCGTTCTCTGCATTGTTTCCCTATTCTTCCAGGCAACGCCTGAGCTATATGTGACCACTTCATCACTCCATATTGTTCTACCAGTTGAATCAACAATCTGTTAAAGGAGGCAGTCAAAGCACAGATATTTGTTTTTTTCAACCCAAATATGCAAAATTCCATTATGTGAAAAAATATGATGTAACAAGGTTATATAAATAGCCATTAAAAACAATAGGTTCAATGGAAAGTAATTCATAAAATTATGCACCTGTCTTCATCTGATGTCCATTGCCCCTTCACTATGTTGGACTTCTTCCTAGCCTTGAATATTCTCCTAGTGCTTGGAGATTCCCTGAGGTTTTTATTCAAGCCAACTCTCTTATAATAATTTGGTAGGGAAATGCATGAGACTTCATCTGGTACAACAAAGTTCAAAGGCTTGGTTTCAAGAGCATTAAAGGGCATATAACTTTGGTTTGCAACCATCAAATCCAGTTGATTCGTCCGAGGGAGGTTCAAACTGTAACCTACATATTGGAAATTGTCCATAAGATGAGCATGTCCACTACCATTACTCTCAGCAAAAGGCTTGCACTCATAAGCTTCAAAAACAGGAGGTGCAGACTCACATGTTACATTTTGATCAAAGGGATCAAAATTTGGAGTTTGCACCCCGAAAATGGGATTGGATGATGAGGAGCCATTCACATGAAACTGATGATCAATATGATGACAATCTTGGAAGAAACCCTGCGTGGAAGGAGTTCCAAAAGGAAGCTGATCTTCCATGCTTGGTTTCAAGTAGTTTTCATGCAAATGCATTGGCTGTGACTGTGAGGCATAGTTTTCTGTGAGGTTTGTTTCAATGTCCATGAGAGGAGTAACAGAAACTGAGTGCAACATCTGCGTTTCAAGCCATCTCCGTTTGTGTTCCTTAATAGGAGAGAGAGACTGAGAACGCATTAATTACAGGGCAATTGATATGAAGCATCAAATGGCCAAAGATTGTTTCACATCTAGAAACTTGACCATAAGTTACAGTTCAAGTATAATAATATTATTGCGGTTACGTTATTTTCATGGTTAACCACATTATTGTGGTCAAACCTTGCTTTGTGACTAGATTTTATGCAGTAGTATGCGAAGGCCGTAGTCCATGAATACTACAAACTAAAATCCATTTAGAATTTGACAATAATTAGTTCATTTGGTTCTTTTGTTTTATAGTGTATGAAATTGGTTTCAATTGTACAGGGAAAATGTGCAAAACCACTAAATGTAAAAAAAAAACAAGAAAAAAACACAGATACACCAATCAGACACCTAGACAAATTCCTGCATGAAAGTGTTTACAATTTATGGTCAAAAAGGTTTATTTGAGAATGTTCTGAGGAGTACTAAACTACTAATTAGCAATTACTAATGTTAAATATCATTTACTTCAGTCAATGCATAACCTTCACTCAGGAGGAAAGACTAATTATAGCAATTTATGGCCAAATTGGATGGCTTGCAAATAGGGGAGCACTTAATTTCAGTACACTGTTACCTTGATAATCTTAATTTTCTGTTCAATTCGTGCATGCTACTATTACCTTTGCCACTCTTTTGCTGGCTTGATGATTAAAGACTATCATGTTTGGAATAGATTAATTTTTAGGATTTTTTAAAGAAAAACTTTCTATAATGTTTTAATTGGAACTTATTTCAATGCAAAATAAACTGATTCAAATATACAATTGGAAATTTTGTTTGTGAACCTTTTTCTAACTTGATGAAGGGGGAATAAAACTAGGTCACTTGAAATGCAGTTAGTTAATGATATTTGTGTACAAAATTTACTAGACTTAATATAGGGTTAATTTTGAATAAGCTTGAACCCCCCCCCCCCCCCCCCCCCCCCCCCCCCCCCCCCCCCCCCCCCCCCCCCCCCCCCCCCCCGCTTTTCTCCCCAATACAAAATATAGTCATACCTGAAAAAGTCTTGTGAAGTAACTGACCAGAGTTAACAAGTTCTATTTAATTTAAACGTTGGAACAAAGATAATTAATGGTAAAGGATCATTAAAGAAAATCAGCTAAGAAAGATCTAATGTCCCCCAAAATATCAGTTTCTTTTCTTTCTATTTGCATGCTATTTCATGTATGAAACAACCCACCAATTTTGTCTATTATTTTACTTGAGACAAAGTAGGGTATTCATGAGTCGATTTGGTTTGCATTTGGGAGAAAATAAAATCTGAACCAATTATTTTAATTGGTTCAATTTGGTTCGAATTTTAGAAATTTTTTTACCTAACCCGAACCAAACTAACCTAGTGATGAACGAATTGGTTCACTTCGGGTCATTGGATATCCTACCAAAAAATAAAATAGCAAATCAATTTTAAAAAATAACATGATTTTATCTCAAATTCACAAATGATGATGTCATAAAACGATGTAAGCAACATATTTAAATGTAATTGACTTATATCAGTTGAATAATAGCATAAATTATAAAAAATAATACTGATTAAATCATAAAAATCCATCTATCTATAATAATAGAAAGAAAATAAACTAAATTATCCAACACAAACCTTGATTCTAAAGACAAACTAAATGAAACACAACAAAAAGATTCAAAAGACATACAATAGTATGTAAGTTAAGCATTAAAAACTAATAATAATAATAATAATAATAATAATAATATAGATATATAGTTAGTTTGATTCGGGTTTGAAAAGTGTGAATCTAATACCTAAATCAATCAATATCGATTTTCAATTTGTTTGGTTAGAGTCCAATTCAAACAAGAAAAAAATCTAAATCAATCTAATTGTTTGAGTGTAGATTGTCAGATTCATCATCGGATTGATCTAAACAAATAAACACTCCTAACACAAAGAAGTGTTAAAATAAAATATGTGTTGCTACATTTTCCATTTCCATATAGAAGACAAATCTGAACTACATATTTTAAAAAAAAAAATTGTCAAAACAAAATATGTCTCCTTGTATAAGAATTTGTTTGATACAAATTACAACACAAAGAAGATAATATAAGACAAAAACTTAATGATATGTAATTAGCTTGGTTTGCCCTGATTTGATTGTATTTTGTTAAGCAACCCAACCCTAACTAACTAGGAAAATATCCTTGTATTGTCAAACATAAGTCGGGATGGCCGACCCATCACATAATTTTTTTATAAATGAACAAAAAATTAAAGTTTTTAATAAACACTTGAGATGCCAAACGTTAAAAAAAAAACACTTTAGATGCCAGATTAGGCATCCCTTATTCAAATCTATCCAGTAACTTAATTTGCACATGTCTTCCTAATTCTAATCATTATTTGCTCTGTGATATTTGTCCTTCATCAAAACAAAGGTACATTCCTTTTAAACAACAGATGACAGTGTATTAAAAGTAACTGGATGTGATACTTGATCAAAATTTAAACGTTGATAAAACTTTCTTGTAGCAGAACCATTAGGCGCCACTAAGACATGTACAATAAAATTGGGGACCTAACTATTTTAAAACAAAAAAATAAAATAAAATAAAAAAGAGTAAAGGGTCAAGAACCCTCAATGCCTATCTGACCTATTAAGAAATGTAACTAGCAGGCGTGTCATGCAAGTAGCAAAATTTTACGACTGAAAATTAAACTGTCTTTGGCTTAAGTCGCTTCACCCTGGAATACAGGAAAACACCAGCAAGAGCTATAGCAGTCCCTGCAGAGGAATAGCACATAAAATCTAAGCAAGAGATATGTAGGGATATGGTAAAGAAAAAACTTTAAAACACCGTTCTTCAGATTATTGCATTTGGAACGAGAAAAAAAAAGAAAAAAAAAAAGAAGAAGCAATTTTACCCAATGCGTTAATTGGTGATACTGGTGTTTGGAAGAAGATAACACAGCTCACGATGACCACAACCCTTTTCACACAATTTCCTACAGAGTGGGTAACAGGTGACACCTTCTGCAGTATCATATAAGAAACCTGCACAGTCCATTCACACAAATTAAAATTATCCCTACATCATTAAGAAATACAAAAAAACACTCAGAAAAGAACCACGCAAAAATATATAAATATTACTTGGAGTAAGATCTTTATCCACACCTTTACTTTTTCATTTATGAAGATCTTGTATCAAAATGATTTTACTACCATTTTATTTGGCGTCAGCATCTCAGCTGAAGTATTGAACAATGACCGTTTATTCTCAAGATGAACTTAGGTAAGAATTGTTTCTATTTCTATTAAAATGGTCAGAAGCTCATTAAAAAGTGGACATGCTGCATTCCTCATATCAAGTTATTTTCAACAATGAATTCAGCTGATTCTAACATGATTTTATTATTCTTAGGTACGTGATTTATAACACATTTTTACAACTTCCATTTTCTTTTTATTTTTCACCATTACATCACTCATTTGATCTCACACTTCTCTATTTCCTTGTTTATCTTTTATATATACAAAAATGAACTTCTCTTCCAACATTCACATGCAAAACTTACAACATTACTGATTCTCGCTATCACTGCTCATTGTATCTATCAATCGATCTCATACTTATGTCTTCTCTTCCTATTTATCTTTTCATTTACATAAGTTTGTACCAAATTTATTTTACAAATACAAATACCCTGCTGAACTGAAATGACGGACAATACAAGTATCTCATAGCATAGTAGTCATATTGTCTCTAAACTTCAAAATGAATCCAAACCATGCCAATAGACAGTTTTGTACACCATGCTAATATACCCAAGAGTTTAATATATAATTTTTAAGCTTATTTCCTATCAAAGAAATTGTTTTTTTTCTTCTTGTTTTCCATAAGTAACATTTACTGATGTTTAAATCTAATGGTCACGAGATGAAATATTGAAGAACTAGAAGTAGCAAGCAACACTTTTGAATAAAAGGGGGACAATTGTGCATAGAAGAGGAAAGCTCACTTGCTGATATGCATGGAAACACAGTGCAGCAAGAAGTGATCTGATGTACACTTCATTAACATTTAATCCCTGTCAAGAAAAATGATATGATGACCGATTAGTAGCCTCAACACCATAATATATTTAGATTGTGAGAATGCTAACAAAAATCCTGTTCCTATCAATTTCAACCATCAAGAATTCAAAACACTCACAGCAGATTGCAGGTAAGTAGGGGTAAATTTGACACCCTCCATTAACAAAGTTACAGGTACTGATAACAAGAATGACATAACCGTTATTATTGAGAAGAGGGTTATGTTGTCCATAGATTCCTGAGAATAACAAATGTCTGTTATTTTCTGCTTGATTGAAAAAAGATGAAATAATGTAATAATATAGGATTGTCATAAAATGCTACTCATACTCTACAAAAAAATGTTATCAACAACAAAACATGCAAAACTTTGAGAGGTGTTTGTAGATCATATTACCTCCTTGTTAACCATGAGCTTTTTGCTAAGAACGTTGCGAGATTGATTTGTCAAATTGGAAGCCATTGCACTCCAAAATCCCGCCCTATTCAATATTCCAAAAAAGAAAATGCCACTTATTAGAACTCAAATGACCACATATATTCCTTTCAGATGGTTGTGTTTCTTCTCTTCTCTCACCCTTTCATGCAATCATAGTTACAATCTACCTGATTAAGGTACATGTAGGTATGCAATTCGTTACTTTTTACATCCTTATTACAAGACTTCTTTTAAGAAAACTTGGTATGCGACACATGATCGCAATGTTTCCATAAATCGATATTAAATTCAATTTTGGCTACAATGTCAAGGACTTTAAGCTCTCCACGACTGCATTGTGGTAACAATTGCAGCTGCATCTTGTCCGCAATTTCTCACAATGTTAAGGATCATGACAAAACTGTAACCGCAACAGCAATTTAAAACCTTGATGATATGGTAAATTCAGTACAGGAAAGGGTTATTAAGAGATAATTCTGTCACTATGGGTGGAATATGACATGCAGTGCAGGAGAGCCTACCAATTGAAAGAGGCCTCAGTAGCAGACGCCAGAGCCACCCCACCAACAATAGGCACAAGGGAGCCAACCACCCATACAGTAGGCATCTGTAAGAAAAGAAAAGTCAAAACTCGATGATTAAGGTTGGAAACAATATAATATAACCATTAAACAATAACCAGCAATCCAGTATTAAACGGATCATAAAATTCGTTGAAAAGAAACAACAGCAACAAATGGTGTTCTAAGTTCTAAGTTCTAACCTCTCCAAGGAACATAGCAGAAAGGAGCACCGAAAAAAAAGGCTCCATCGCCTTTATCGTGTGAGTGAAAGACACAGCAACCTGTCCGAGACTCATGTTGGTGAAAAGGTTCCCTAAAGTATGTACCAGAGCCAGTGGCAATATCGCGGCAAGCTGCAACCCAAGAAACACAAACATTAACACACACACACACACACAAAAAAAAAAAAAAAGACAAAACAGAAACAGAGGAAACAATATTATATGTAACAGTAACACAAACATGACATACCTGGGCGCCACTAACTTTAGGTCTCTTATAGAAATTAAAACCCCACATGAAAGCTACAAAGAGAGTCCCCACAGCGAACTGAAGGGTGCTAACGGTTAAAGGGAAATGGTGGACCTTTAAGACCTGTTTGTTGTAGATGTTGAAGTAGATGTTGAAGATGATCCAGAGCCCAAACAGGGCTCCAAGTTCCAGAGTATTGAGCAGAGTGTTGCGGTCGGAGAACTCGCCGGCGCTGCTCTCCGGCACGGAGGTTGCTCTGGCATGGAGAAAGGGGTGAGAATGAGAGGGAGCGAGTTTGAAAGATAGAGAAGAAGAAGAAGAAGAAGAAGAAGAAGAAGAAGAAGCAAGAGAACATGGTTGACATGGGAATGAACAGGAAGTGAGAATGACGTTGAGTTTGTAAATGGAAACAGAGACACCGCGTTTGCGAGGTTTTGGGAGAGAGATGGAAGGGGAGAGAGGGAAAACTGTGCTCTGCATTTTGGAGATCGCAACAGAGTCTGAAGGGAGTGATGCGGTTCTGTCTCGCTTGAACGCAAGGGTTGACCGTGACGTGTTGTGTTGGACCAGGTTTTTAAGGCTGCCTTTAAAAAATTAATAATACTATTAAATAAATTATGAAATGCTCCTACTAAAGAAGAAGAACAACGACGACTCATCATGAATCTGGATTCAAATGTAGGATATTCCATTCTAACGATTGAGCATTATGGTAGCACTTGTTGTTAGTTATTACTATAATTAATACTATTGCCTTTCTCTTTCTCCTTGTTTGTCTTTCTTTGTTAAGAGAAACGTGTCAAATTTGGTCCTCAAAATATTCCTAAATAATATGCTTACCTTATTCGTGAGGAATTTGTTTATATACAGTTACTCAGAGCACACAAAAGTGTGCTTAGTGCTTACCAATATTTTATAGAACAAATGTTAGGTAGAGGAAAATAATGAGAAACTTTTATTTTTCATATTAATATATGTCATGGAAATTAATTATTAATTTACATGGGAATGAAGAACAAATGTTAGACATTTGATGTGTATATTTAAACAATTTTAAATAATATTTTGAAACATACTTACATTTATATAAACTAATTATTTATAGTTTTATCAATTTTTCAGAAAATTAATATTTTAAATTTTGACTAAATTTAAAAATATTCGTAAAAATTGCATGAGAACATGTGGTCTGAGAAGTAAAGTATGACTTTTGATCTTGCTTTTCAATTTTCATGGCCACTTTCTTTGCAAATGGGAGGAGGTGCTAATGCTTTATGGTGATTGAACCAACAATATCCACCAATACTTTAACTGCGAATATACATGTATTAAGATAATAAGATTTATGTGTTTCATTCAATAAATTTATGTTTAAATATAATTTAATTACCTAAGTATGCTGATAAATTAGGATTATTTTGATGTTTATGTTTTGAATAAACTCTCATTCCTTTTCCTTTTTCACGATAAATACTATTAATACAATTTTTCTATGTCTTTTATAGGAGATAATCCTATTTGAGTTGAAGTTGACAATACAAGTCATAAAATTCTTTCCAGGGGTAGTTACGAATCTAGATCAATTCGATAATTTGGTGAATCCAAATCGAAAAATCTGAATTCGTTCAAATCATTTGGTTCAGATCGGATTAAAAAATTACAAATTGGATCAGTTTACATCAAATATCAAATTTTGCTTTTGAAAATCCGATCCAAACTAATCAACTAAATTACTTGGTATTTTTTTAACCTTTAGGGTTTGAACTTTTTAGCCAAGACTAATTTTATTGTATTCTTTTCATTTTAAGGGTACTGATCAATTATTGTTGTAATTATAATATAAGACATGGTTAATTTTTTAAAAACATGCTTTGTATAAGACTAGTAGTTAAGAAATAGTTTTTGAGTTAAACCCATTAAATTGCATACTATTATAATCACTTTTCCTGATTATTTTAATAAAAATTTGATCCAATCTTATTATAATTGGATTCATTTGTATTAGATTGCATACTTGATTTAGAAAGAATCCTATCCAGATTTAACTGATCAAAATTGACCTAATTGAATAATGAAAAACCAATATATTTAGACTTTTTTTAAAAAATAATTGTACAATAACTGAGAATTCGCACTTGATACATCATAATATATATGTATATATAGAGAGGAGAAATCAAATTACATCAATATGACTTTGATAATTATTACACAATTTTATAAATTTCAACTAGAATACTAAATAATGTTTACTTAAAACTTATCATTGGATTGAAAGTTTCTTTCACATGGATCATATATATGCAAGATTTCATATAATCAAAAATCATATTTTACTTCATTCATATAGACTAAAATCAACGAAACATAAATATTTTAAAATATACTAAAATATGAATCATCATATTTTTTATGGATCATCATATTACTTTCTTGTTGTTATTCAATTTTGACAAAATTTGACACAGACGATCTTGATAATATATAGATATAATTTAATTGTTAGATCAATAAAATCCATATTATATATCAAGCTATAAAAATGGCGTAATAGTTGTCAAAGTTACACCGGTGTAATTTGATCCTTCACACACACACACACACACATAAGACTTATCATACGAGAATAGGCATCTTATGTGAAAATGAGAATGACTAATTTGAACCGTTAGATTAAAATAAAATGTCAAGATTAAAATATTTTAAATTCAAATTAAAATTTCATTTAACAATAAAATCTTCATAAGATTTACTAAGCAGAAAATCAAATATTTTAAATATTTAATCTATGATGTCCTAGAATATATCAAATCTATCATCACCATGACCACCACCACCACCATCATGACAGTTTCCACCATAATTGTTATGGTCCCCACCGCAACACCACCATGATTATCAGCTGTCGTCACCACCATCACCAATATGACTGTTGTTGTTGTCATTGATGCCGCCACCACCAGTATGACCATCGCCATGAATACCATTGTCGTTATCAACATGATTGTTGTCGTTGCCACCAGGGACGGATCCAGAAAAAAAAAATTAAGGGGGGGCACTTTTGCGGGGGTTCGGGGGCAGCGCCCCCGAAATTTTTTAAAAAAAAAAAATTAAAGGAACAAACCATTATAACAAAAGTGTGAAAATGATACAATTTAAAAGGAAAAAAATGACAAAATTGACGTGTGATCAATGCTTAAAAATAACAAGAATGTGATAACTGCATTCATAAAAATTACAAACATACATACCTAAACTCACTTCTCTCTTATTTTTCATCTTTTTTATTATTCTTTTTTCATACTTTTCAATTTCTCGTACAAATGCCTAAACTATTTATTTATTTATTTATTTTATTATTATAAAAATTACCCAAAAAATAACACTTGTAAAATTATTATTGAGAATTTAAGGGGGGGCACTGCCCCCCCAATCATTAACGTGCGTCCGCCCATGGTTGCCACCACCATGGTGGCAGCGACAATGGTGGTCATGACAGCGACCATGGTGGTTATGATAGCGATTTTAATGTAAATTAAATATTTAAGATACTTGATTTTTTGTTTGGTAAATCCTATAGAGATTTTATGATTAAATGTGGTTTTAATTTGAATTTAAAATATTTTAATCTTGACCTTTTATTTTAATCTAACGAATAAGATTAATCATTCTCCGTCATAATCATATGATACATCCTATATATATATACACACACACACATGATCAAATTAGTACACTATTTTATAGCTTTCAATTGGATATTTTTTAAAAAAACTCATAGTTAGATTGAAAAGTTCTTTTCACATAGATTACATATGTAAAATTTCATATTAATAAAAAAATTATTTGTTATCTTGTTCATAAAAATTAAAATATACATAATATAAACATTTCAAAATATACAAAAATATAGATCATTTGATTATTTTCTTATTATTGTTCAATTTTGACATATAATATTTTGGTAATATATAAATATAATCCAACGGTTGGATCAATAAAAATCATATTTTATATCAAATTATTAAAATGATGTAATAGTTGTTAAAATTATATTGATATAATGATACATAAATAATCAAGATAAGTCACATGATTACAAATAATGTGATTTTTTAAAAAATCTTACATGAGCGTGTGTTTTAATTTTGATCAATCATGGTAAAATCTAATAATAATGAATATTTATTTCTCTCACTTTCAAAAGGTTCTTTCGATTCAAACCCGCACATAATTTATGTGTATGTATTATGCGTGTGGTTGCAAAAATGAATCGCGGGTTGGGTTATTCAGTAAATGACTAAAAAAGGCTAAACTAAGCTAAAAATCAACTTTCAATTAAGTTACTTCATAATAAACATATGCATAGGGAAATTGATAAATGCGCGACCAATTTTTATTTTTATTTTTTTAAAAGAATAGGAGTCGTGGCACGTGGCACGACTTATCCCAATCCAAAATTTTTTAAAAGTTGCTCTCAATTGGTAAAAAAAAAAAAATTGCCTAGGAAAAAAACCATGTATTTTTCATGTCCATACACGACAAAAATGGATAGTGATTCTTAAGACTTGAGAGTTTAGGATACAATCCATAAACAGCAAGCTGGTATACTAATTTTACAGCATAGTACGATCTCCATAATACCCTCAACGAAACACAAGAACTGGTATATCATGGTCGGAAATTGGAATTGATTTTGCATAAATAAAACGAAAGTATGTACCCCAAAACAACAGTTTTGCTTATAAAAGTTATAAATATAAGCATAAATAATCAAATTCTTCTATATAAAAATGATACGTTAATAAATTGATTAACGAGAGATATAAAATATAAATTTAATCTTGTAAAAAATAAAACAAATTAGTGTATTAATTTTATGAGATTATTTTATCATTAATTTATAAAATTTAAAGATAAATTTAAATTTTATTTTATAGGATCAATTTAATAAGTTATAAAATCAATTTATTATTAAATAATCTGTAAGATTAATTTATCACACTTTTTACATATTATATTAAATTTAAATTTTCATGTTTAAAAATCAATTTTTTGACCGTCGTATACCGTTGGATGAATTTGTCCATTTATTCAAATAAATATAATGGCTAATTTGGAACGTTACATTTCAATTTAACTAAGGCCGCGGAAAAGGTTATTGCATTGCGTTGCAGTAGCCCCTGCACAGTAGTGAGGTACGATGATTTGATTTTGATTTGGATGGTTGCGGCAGAGGAATAATTAATAACACTAATAGGATAGGTTTGTGGGGAAAATTGGAAGCATCGATCGGGAAATGCAATCGTTATCGTTATGAGTCTGAGGAGTAGTAGTTTAGTGAATTTTCTTTTGCTGGGTTCAGAGACGAGAGTGAGAAGAAGAATGAGTGTCATCGTAGCGTGTGCTTCGGAGGGAGACAGTGGTAGCAGTAGCAGTAGCACAAGCTCCTTTCTCTCTCGGACCCAAACCTACGCCCTTAAGCAACAATTGCAAGTGGCTGCTAAATCTGAGGCTAGTTAGTTAGTGTCTTGTTTTACCTCTTACTTGTGCACTTTGAAATTGGAGGTAAACATCGTTTTGTGGTTCTATTCCTTTAGGATTACAAGGAAGCAGCTAGAATTCGAGACTCGTTGAAGCTATTTGAGGACGAGGAGCCTGTTTTGCGTCTGAGGAGACTATTGAAGGAAGCAATTGCTGAAGAGAGATTCCAGGTGTCTATTATTATGTGATCTAGTGCTTAATTAATTGTCTATGCACTCTGGTTGTGCTTACTCAGTGCATGTTTGGATTAAAGCTTGCAAATTCGAGTTTGAGTTAAACTTAAGTTTGCAAAATTATCTCAAGTCTTGTTTCTCCAAAACTCAGACTTGCTTTTGGAGGGTAACCAAGCATAACCTCAAAGTGGTTTTACTCTCAAACATAATTTTGAAACCATACCAACGGAAATCCAAACATATGCTTAATTTTTTGTGTGATCGAACTCCATTTTTTCTAATCCACTTTCTTTCTTTTATTAGGTAAATTTCAGACTTTAATAATGACAATGCTCTGTTAGTATAAAAAATTTAAAATGTTGACAAATAAGAAATCATGTCCTGTAGGAAAATTATTGTAAAAGTCAACAAACTTACCATACATGGTGATTTGTGATTAGATGCGTAAAACTATTTTACATTGTTAGTGTATAACTTATTTTCTCTAAATTTCATGCCAGTCTCACCCAATAATTTGGGCCCACTCTCTGTCTAGTGAGACTTGTATGAACTTATTAGAGCATTTTGAGTGCAAGAATTCAGTTTGGGTTAATTCTCCACTCACAAGAATTCACTTAAAGTTAAGAACCCCATTTTGATTTGGAAAGATTTTTTTTTTAATGGTTAAGCAAGTTGCTTGTATAATTAACTTTTATAAAAGAAACTTATTTGCTCTAATGGTATTATCAAGTAGCTTAACTTTAAGAACCAATAAGCAACTTCATTAGAGTTGGTTTTACTAGTGCTTTTCATATAATAAATAAGTAAATGACGTGTTTTTGTGCTTGTGATGGCAATAGCACCACCTTGCTTGAATTTTGATTTGTCTTACTCATTCCTCTCAATAAGTTAGACAGGACAGATGACAAATTTACATTGCTTTCAAAATTTGTTGGACCACTGTTAAGTCTGTGACCCAATTTTTCAAAATCCAATAAACACTTTTCTTTCAAGCTTCAATTCAACCACTAAATGGTGTAATAAGTTCATATCTCAACTTTCATACCTCTACATTCATTTTTCTTTCTAATCCTCTATCAGATCAGCACTCCTCGCATCTTTCACCTTGAATTGACAAAACGTAACCTATATTTCTATGTGTGTCTTCTGAGGTATGATTCCCTTATTAATTTTACATTTTGACACCTTTTCCTCTCTCTCTTTCCAGGATGCTGCTAGTTATCGTGATGAGCTAAACAATATTGCCCCACACTCTCTTTTAAAATGTTGCAGTGATGCTACAACATTGGTATGATCCCTACTTTCAGTTAAATACTTTTTATCTCCTAGTCATGTAAGCTATCTCAAGAGAAATACAGTTAACAAGGAAAACAACTTCCCTTTTTTAAACAGTCTTTTAAGTTGATTGCACTGGTAAGAAATTAGTTTAATACCATGTCTTCAGAAATGGAAATGCTGAGCATCTCTCTTGGAATAATTTGTCTTTGATGATTCTGCCTAAGTTTCAGAATACCCCTGTTAGATGTCCATTGATGAGAAAGAAAGGTTAGTGGGCTGAAATAGTGTGAATAAATAAGGCAAGTTGACTATAAATAAATTAAGGGAGAGGTTGAGAGAGAGATTTATCTTATCATTTGAAAGGAAATTGGGGCGTTTGAACACAAGGAGTTGCAGACCCACGAAGATCTGCTTTGCTTTAAACGGAGAAGATTCTCTATATTCTTTGTAATAGAATAGTAGGTTTCTATCCGCCCTTTCACTTAATGTGTTCTGATTCTCTTTTCTTCTCTAGTCACTTTGTGGGATAAGGCTTTAATTGTTGTTGTGGTGACTTTTCTTATCTGGTAGAAACCAATTTGTCTTCTAATTTGGTTTGCAAAGATCTGTAATAAAACTATATTTATTTTACTTCAAACTCTTCAAGGAAAAAAATTACAAATGTGTATTTCATGAGATATTGGGTACTTTACTCAAAAATATCAGAAATTGTAACATTTAATTGTACTTATTCAGGGAATCAGGGTTCAAGTTAGGAGTGTATATATAGAGGGCAGAAGTCAGCCTTCAAAGGGGCTATACTTCTTTGCATATAGAATAAGAATTACCAATAACTAAGACCACCCTGTTCAACTTCTTAGAAGGCATTGGATTAGAACCGATGCTAATGGGAGAACGGAAAATGTCTGGTGAGTTAATTATTCTTCTCTTTGGCTATATTGTTGTCATGCTTCCAAGTGTTATTCTTTTCCTTTCAAACCCATGGGGCACATAGTTAATGACAGAACACAATTACTTTGATCCTGGTAGTTAATCCCAACTTAATAAAAAAGACCGTTGTTGTTTTAAACTCAGAGAATGAAGTTCAACATAACTTTTTGTATTTTATTTTCCACGTGACAGGGGAATTGGAGTTGTTGGTGAACAGCCATTAATACTTCCTGGAAATAGTTTTGAATACACTTCAGCATGCCCACTGAACACACCAAATGGTAGAATGGTAAGATTTTTGTTGTTGTTGCACTTTCCTGGGGTAATCAGAATTGATTTGAGTAAGGTGGTACGCTTATAAGTTATAATATTGTTGATGTTTGATAATTGATAATAATATTACCTTTCTATCAAATAGAAGGATTAGAGATTCCAATCAAATAGTAATATAACCCGGAAAAGGATAAAAGCACCGGATTTCATCCTTTCTTTAGTCTACGTATTCTCTTAAAAATGTTGATTGATTCGCTTCAATGAAATAAATTTTATGGCAGAGCTGGATTTCTGTAAAATATCTCATCAATAAACATACGTGACATTATTAGTTTTAGTGGATGCAATGCTGCCAAGATTTCAAACCGAACAACTGTCATTATTTGCATTACCACAGATCTTACCATGGGGAAAAAAAAGCAAGAGTAAAACCCTTATTGAAGCCCATGTTTGACAATATTCAGTGTGGGTGATTGGTTCATGGTTGCATCCTATTTTTTAAGGTTTCATGAATGCTTTTAATATTACTACAGAATGAGTTGGTATCATGATTTTAGCGAGGCAGCACTCCTAGGTTCTTCATCAGAGTGAAAATTGATGGAAAATTGTAAACTAAACCCTCAATGATTTAGATTCAATGGTTGCATTGCTTGTTTTATTTGAGAGGCATTTGTGCTTTCAAGGATTTCCAGATGCGTCTCCATGATATCCCACATAAAACAAGGTTTTTTGTATCATAATGCAGGAAGGTGATTATAAGATGATCCATGTTGAAAGAGTAGGCTCACGATCATTCAATGTGGCCATTGCCCCGTTTTTTCTCTCTCTGCTTGGAGATGACGAAGGTTGTATGATTTGAAATTGAACTGCTGCATCACTTCTGCAACATGTAAATTATTATCATGCTCATCACCATTCCAAAGTATTAAAGCACGCTATTTGCTTTATGAAGTGTAAAATATCTGAATGTTACGACTAAAAATGATCAGCATACATTTGTATTTTATTGAAATCAAGAAAGAAATCAATATCAATATTTATAGAAACCAATAGCAGAATTGAATCAATTGATAAGGTAGTTTAACTACGACGACCATGAGGCTGATTGAGGTAAACGCTGCTTTGGGTCGGGCTTGCAGTAGCATTAGAATTTGATAGGTTTTTGGGGAAATTGCACTCACCTTTAGGGGTGTTTATCCTCCTGCCACGAATCCAACAATTGAAATCAAATCAATGAAATTGGTTTGAATTTTTTTCTTGATCGGATTGAACCCGAATCAAATCAATTAAAATCAGATTTTGATTGATTCGGCTATCTAATTCACACTTCCTAAATCTGAACAAACTCAAACCAAAACAACTATATATTTATTATTATTTTTATTATTTTTTAATGCTTAACTTATATACTATGTTCATTGTGTTTTACTTTAATTTACCTTTAGAATCAAGGTGTGTTCGCTAATTTGGCTTATTTTCTTACTATTATCTCAATATATATAAAAACTGTTCAGTCATATGTCACATGTTGATTGGACACTATTACCAATATATTTTTTTACTTGTTTTTTTTATTCTCTTTCTTTATGTTTTTGATTTTTACTGTGTTTATTTTTGTACTGTACTTGCCCTGCACCCTAGTTATATGTAGTAGATGAAGTTTTATGATTTAATCAATTAATTATGTGCTATTTTTTTACCATTTGAGGGATATATTTATTTATTTATTATCGTTTAGGGTAGATTTTAAATAAATTACTGAAAGGAGTAAGTTGTATTACAACTTCTGAATTAAAAGTTGAAACTCATATTACAACTTATATTTTTTTTTTAACTTAAGTTGTAAAATTTTTTACAGCTTCAATTTAATTTTTTTTAAGTATATGACTTTAAAGTTGTAATCATTTTTTTGTTTAGTTTTTTTTTTAATTGAAGCCGTAATATTTCTTATGACTTCAATTAATTTCTTTTAATTTTTAAAAAAAATTAAAAATATAATTTTAAAGTCATAAAGTATTTTACGACTTTAACATCGTAAAGTATTTTACCACTTTGACCCGTCTAGTTCTTTTTTATTTAAAAATTCATAAAATTTGTTTTCTTGATTTTTTTAAAAAAGTTGTAAATAATTTTTTAATTTAATTATTTAATAAATTAATTTAGAAAAATATAGAAAATATATTAAATAAAATAATATATTAAAATTAAATATATCAAAAATTAAGAACATATTAAATAAAACCATTTAAAAATTTTAAAAATATATTAAATAAAACAATATTAAAAAATATAGAAAATATTTTGTTATGAATATTAACTTATAATATATCAAATAAGATTTAATTATTTTTGGTTTTGTTAATTAATTTTTAATATATCAAATAAGAAAATATTTTTTAATTAATTAAGAAAATCAAAAATAAGAAAAACTTATTTGATATATTATAAGTTAATATTAATAATAAAATATTTTTTATATTTTTTTAATATTGTTTTATTTAATATATTTTTTAGAATTTTATATAATTTTATTTAATATTTTCTTAAGTTTTTATATATTTAATTTTTAATATATTATTTTAT
>PYAF01002790.1:409885-424100 GCA_007407185.1 Glycine tomentella
TGAAAAAGAAATGGACAACTTCAAAGTCGTAAAATACTATATGACTTTGAAATAATAAATAAGTTTATGATTTTGAAGTTATAATTTTATTTTTTTAAAAATAAAAATATTTAATTAAAATCATAACAAATTTTATGACTTCAATGATTACGACTTTAAAGTCATACACTTAAAAAAAATTAAGCTGAAATCGTAAATTTTTTTACGATTCTAATTAAGAAAATTTAAAAAATATAAGTCATAATAGAAGTTACCACTTCTAATCTCAAAAGTTATAACACTTTGTTAGGACTTATCATCTTTTAGTAATTTATTTAAAATCTACCCAACTAATAATAAAATAAAATAAAATCCCATGGTAAAAAAGCCTATATACCCCAATTTAAACAAAAGAATGAATATGTGGCTTTTGTAATCTTGTGTCAGGTTTTGGGTTAGTATTTTGTTTTTTGGTAGGGCGGAAAATGTATCTAACTTGTACAGCTGAAAGTAGTACTTTTGCATTTTTTTTAAAATAAAATACATTAACTAATTTCGTAAAAAAATACATTATCTATTTTTTATTTTAAAAAACATCTCTGAAGAATGTTCATTCTCAAAATTCAATATATTTTATATTAAAAAATTAAAATATTAAGCAATGGTATTTTCGGAACTACACAAATAAAATTTTGAAATTATATTTACCAGATGCGTAAGAGAAACTCCAATCCGTCTTCTCTCATTAGGATTCTTAAGTGAGTTTCACATGTATATGTAGTTTTTTTTTTAACCTTTTTCAACTAAAGCACCCCAATATTACCCAATCCACCTAATTCAGCATCTCCAAAAAATTTTACTAAATGACCCCACCAATTACCCCCCACATTTCATTGTCATATGTCTATTTTTGTTTACTTTTTTGGAAAATATTTTTTATAAAAAAATGTTTTAGAAGGTTTTATAAAACAGTCTTTAAAATTAATTAGTTTGTTAAACAAGCACTTAATTGATTTAGAAACCTATTTTTATGATAATATAAAATGCTATGTTTGGAAGTATGATGTAGTTGATAGATATTTTCTTTTTTGCTGAATGATATTTTTCTTTATTTGAACATTGCTGAATCATGACTTATGTAAGACCATGATTATCTTTTTTCAGAAAGTTGAGGGAGTTAAGTTATCTCCCTTTTAATTAATTTTAAAACGCTTTGTTTTCCTCCAAAGTCTTATTAACTTCGATTAAAAAATGTAGAAGTTTTAAAATTATGTTAAAGTTTAAAAAAAATGAAATAATATTAGATTATATTATTTGAATTGTTTAAAACAAACTAAAATACAATGGAACATGTTAAAAATACATTTTATTTTTTCATCTAAAACTTTTCTTTCTCTTTTTTTTCCCAGTATAAGCATATGAATCGAGACTATTTTTTTTTTTTTTAATTTTATACCGTCATAAAAATATTTAAAAACATAAAATTGTAAATTTGTCTTATTTCACTCTACTTACAATTAAATTAAATATTTAAACATAACCTAATGATAAAAAGGAAATATCTAAACATAATATAATGATAAAAAAAATCTAAACATAACCCAATATAGGTAATTGAATTCCACTACTTCTCATCTCTACAATTTCTATGCATAGGCAGCATAGCAGAAGCGTGTTTGGCACTTCAAAACCAAACCCTTACCAAAATCGTAAACCCCCATATTTGCAGTCACCGCCCTACTACAAGTCAAGCTTGGTCTCACCTGTGGGCCCCCATTTAAGTTATCTCTTGACACCAACACTTTATGTTTGAACAAATGTTATTTTTATTTCTTTTCATTATATTATAAAAAAATAAGCTATACACATTTGTTCAAATAGAACTTCTCTCTAATTGGAAACACTTCTCAAGACACGGTGGCTGCTCTCCTTCATGCATAACAAGTCAATTACTTCATTTCTTCCCCAAATCAGTTTTTGATGATTGCCAACGTGTCCCTAATAATAGTAACAGACATATTCTCTATTTGAATCATTAGTAATCACATTCCATATCATTGGTAGCAGACCTTGATCCTAACTATGTTCCACACACTTAAAATGCATCATCTCATCCCCTTAAGCATCTATATTCTTTTCATCTCCCAAAATTTGATTAAATTTTTAAAGAAAGTAAAACTGAATTTTGAGATATTTTGATAAATAAAAAATATATTTTACCTTTTCTTTTTTGCCCACTCATTCCTTTCTCTGGTAGTTAAGCACTTTATTTCTTTTTCAGCCAGACATGACTCATGCTAGGCAAAAACCATTCTTAGAATACATGAAGCATCTTAACTCCAAGCATTCCAATACAAAATCCAAATACAATTGTACCCTGTCCCTGGTCCCTTTTCTCTGTCTTTCTCACTGTCATTAAAAAACAAATATAATAAGATTCTTAACCCAAGAAGGGTTCACAGAAACATGCATGTCTTTTGGGTCATATGACTCATGACTAGTTTAAAATTTGCATGGGAATACGGAGATCAAGGCTGCAATAGGATTTTTGGTTGGATAACAATAAAAGCGATAGAAGAAAATTGTGCTTCAAGCACACCATTCTCTCTCTCTCTCTAGTCTACAAGACTATTACCTTTAATAGTTTTCTATATACAAAAGCAAAGAAGCAAAGCATCTCTTCTCACTCCTCCACATTGTTTTGCTTTCCCTTGCAAGTTTCAATTCAACCTTTTCTTTTACTTAGCTGCCTCTTTTTCCTTTATAGATCGATTAACAGACAATTAATTAACATTTGTCGGTTGCATCTTTATGTGCAAAATCCACCCAAAGTTTAGAATCTCCGCCTTATCCGATAATTAAACGATTAGTTAATGTGGTTAAAATGGGTCAAGAGTTCAACCTATTTAGTCCTCCCTGGCCCAAAACTTTTGCAGCTGTTCCTAGTTTGATATGCATGAGAAATCCATGTCATGTGTAACTTTCTCATTAGGCCCCAGTTTTGATCACATAGAATAAGAATGGTCCTTCCTCGTAACTCATTCCAATGTTTAAGTTCTATTTGGTTTAGACGTTTAGTTTAATAGCTTCTTGTTCTCTTAGAGCCATCAGTACATTTTTTTTTTCATTCTTCAATAGCATTGGTTTTGTAACATTTTCCTAAGGGGAAGCATAACAAGTTAACAACACCATCTCCATCTCCACTTACCTGAGAGAATCTGAAGTAAAACGAAATGAGGTTTGTGACTGGCTCTCCCAAAGGCACGTGGCAACCCATTATGACTGGGGATACAACCACAGAAAGTTACTGGTTGAATTGGAGGGTTTTGGTTTGTGCCATTTTGGTTCTGTTTTCAGCTATCATTTCTTCATTGATTATATTGAAGTATGAAGTTTCACGGAAGAAAGCAAGAAATGGTGACAAGGAAGGCCTGAGTTTGAAAGAAACATCGTCAACTTTGTACGAGGATGAAATATGGAGGCCTTGTTTGAAAGGAATCCACCCTGTCTGGTTGCTCGGGTTTAGAGTTTTTGCCTTTGTTGTGCTTTTGGTGCTTCTCATACTCACTGCTACCGAGGATGGAGGAAGCATTTTCTACTTTTACACTCAGTGAGTTTTCATTCCCTTTTGAATTTCTTTGTGTCAATATTTGAATTCTGTTGAAATGGATTAATGCAGATTATATGGATAGGGGTATCTCTGCAAATGTATATCTACAATCCAGTTTCTATAAACTTCTCAACAAACACTAACCAGAAAAAAGAAGAAAATGAGGAGTTAAAATAAATCGAACATGTAAATTAAAATGAATTTATGCATCTTAAATTTTTTTCTAGCCTGCGAGAGAAGTTTGATTCCAAACTAGGTCAATGTGTGTGTATAGTTCTGTTTTAACTTTTAAGAGTCATCCTGCCTTGTTGGTATAGAACATGAAAGCAGAAGTCTGTGGCTGGAACACAAATTTGAAAGCTTATTAAACTTTAAACAGAGTAAATTAATCTCAAACCAAAACGAAGCTAGTAGTTTTGCCAGATGAAGGGATTTGTAGCAGTGCAGTCAGTCCTCTTCTCTTGGAATTAGTGAGGCTTTTATAAATCTTTTTGTGATCATCGGTTTGTGCGTGTCTAAGATAACAAGTGTTTTTTTTTACCTTATTTAAAATGCCAATTGAAGCTGCTACCGTTCAAAACCAAAAAGCCTATTTCACCTCTATTGTATTGATTAAGCTATTTCAGGGATATCTTTTTTGGCATTTGATTATTGATTTTTCCTTCTTTTGTTTTTTTGTTGCTTTGAAACAGGTGGACTTTTGCCGCAGTCACCATTTATTTTGGGGTGAATGCTTCTACAAAGGGCCTAATATATAATTTTTCGTTAGTTATGTTACTCATGTCTATAATCTTTTGTGTAATCTCGTATACACTAACATTTGTATGTTTGATGTTGAAGCTGGGATCTTTGCTCTCCATGCATGGATGTTACCAACATCTTAAAAAAGCTAGTGGTGATAAGGTTGGAAATGTAGATGGAGACGCAGAACAAGGAATTTATGATGCTTCTACACCCCCACAGGGTTCTAATCCATCAAACCATGAGAAAGGCTTAGGAGCTCCACAAGAACATCTTGTTCGCCAACCTGCAGGCACCTGGGGTTATATCTTTCAAATATTATTCCAGGTAAAGTTGTCATAGATCACACTGATTGAACTGGAAGGATTATTTCTTTAAGTTAAATTAGTGATGAACTCGACTTTGGTATATCATTTTAGTGTGTTTGGAAACTCGTTAAGAAATAATAAGTCACATCAATTAAGATGTAGAAACTATAACCATATTAACTTTTAGAAAATGTGGAACCAATTATTTTTTACCCTTCATTAAACATTTTCAACCTAACATCAAGTTAATGACAAATGAGATGAAACATTTTTATAAAAGTGGGGGGTAGTACAGCTTTCGCCTTTGGCTACCTAAATTAATTATTGTTTTTTTGTGAACAGATGATTGCCGGCGCTGTAATGCTCACAGATTGTGTGTTTTGGTTCATAATTGTTCCGTTCCTAACCATCAAAGATTACCACATTAATTTGGTAATTACGATGTATGACTCAGCATATCTGTTAATTTTCTTTTATAACTTGAGCATAGATAGTTGTATTATACATGTGTTCCTTTTCTTACCAAAAAAAGAGGAGACATGACTGAGGGCTAAATCATAAGTCAAATTGTCATGTGGCAGCTAATAATCAGTATGCACACCATCAATGCTGTTTTCCTAATAGGCGATACGGCTTTAAACTCCCTGGTGAGTTTCTAGATTTTATTCCATTTAATTGTCCACTTCCATTGCATATGCACATTCGAATTCTTACATTTTTTTTTTTTTTTTTTTTTTTTTTATCTTCTTCAGAGGTTCCCTTGGTTTCGAATAGGATACTTTTGCATGTGGACAATCACATACGTCCTTTTCCAGTGGATTGTTCATGCTATAGTTAAACTCTGGTAATAACCCTCATTTGTTTTTTTAACACTGAAAAGTATGGAAAACATGTTATACATCGTTGTCTAATATATGTTAATTTCTTGTCCTGGAAAAACAGGTGGGCATACCCTTTTCTTGATTTGTCATCCCCGTATGCTCCACTATGGTATATAAATTATTATTTCTTTTCCATCTCATTTTATTTATGTTTCCAGTGCCTCTAAGTTATCTGATTCTGATAATTAACTGTTGATATATAGTATATTTTGATGTCTCTTTCTCACTGATTTGTAATTGAGTTTTCAGTTACTTTTCCATGGCATTGCTGCATATTCCGTGCTATGGCATATTCGCTTTGATAATGAAGCTGAAGCACAGCATGTTGTCGACGCGGTACCCTGACTCCTACCTATGTGTCACATAAACGGGCTTCAATTTTCACAAGAACATCAATTTTCTGGTAGAAAAAAGGAAGAGAAGTAGTAGTAAGAAAATGGTAACAAAAGGATTATATTGATAAGTTTGGATCCATATATTGAGGTGCACAAATATACAGCAAACCAAAGTATATAGTTTTTTTTTTTCTTTTTTGGAAATTAATGGTTGAACAAGCAAGGAGAATTTTGGTCGTTACTTTCTGTCGGCATGTATGTAATAGACCATGAATTCTAATAACTATAATCCGAGTGCATTGATTTATTTATTCTAGGATTATCGTTAAGTGGTATTAGCTGGAAAAGCACTCGTGCAAAGGCACGGGTTTTAATTTGCATTGGGAGCAAGTAAAAGAAAAAATGTTTTGGAAACATAAATAAAATGATTCAATATAAAAAAAAAAAAAAGAGAGAAAAAGACGTGAGAAGCAAAATCCTAGGAGAATGACTGTAGGAGAGGGTTGGTGGACAGTTCTAAAAAATAACTATGTTTTACTTAATAAATTGAGGGGATTCTTTTTTTTTTTACTGCAAGCAGCTTAGCTCATTTCATAAACAACAAAAGTTTCAATGAAGGAATATCATAGAAAACTTGACAACTAGCTCGTAATCTAGACGCCCTTGCTAGGGTGTGTGGCTTGTTGTCTTACCAAAATTACAGTAGAATTATGAATCAAATTTAAAGACTATTTACATTTACTCACTAAAAGGCCAAACTCAGAATCGAAGTGAGAAATGTTGGAGAGAATGACATTGTGGAGTTCTTTGTAGTCAATCTGGAAGACAATATTGTGGAGGTCCATATCATGGATCCACGTGATCGCAATAAGAGAGAAGCCATCTCAGCTTCATTTGCAGGAAGAAGACCATGGCACAAAGGTTCTTGCAATGACAAACTCACCATCATGGTTTCTAATACAAGGTCCTGCACCATATAATCCGCGATCGGGGTAGAGAGAGGCATCTGTGTTGCCTTTGAGGAAAAGCGTAAGCTGGTTTTATTATTTCCATTGGGATTTAGAATCATCGTGTCGAAGCTGCTAACAAAAAGGCTCATTTACATTCCTCAGTTTTGCATTTCTCCATTAATTGACTAATATGGTTCTGAGATGAATTAAAGAAGATGATTGTTGGCTTTGTGTTGTTCTCCCACACTAGATCGTTCCTGTGCTTCTAGATACACCAAAGTGCAGTAATAAAATTACCTTTTTGACATCATCCAAGGATTTCAGCAAAGAGAAGACACAATCCGCGGTTGATTCTATAGTTTGCATGGCCGGAATGATGAAGTCAACCCGTTATCATCCACTTATTTGATAAATTTATTAAATTTTATATCCTAAAACTTATATTAAGAATATTGATTGAATGATTATAAAATAATTTTATATTATAAATATTATTATCAAATTCTAAGAAATAAGTCTTACTGTTTCTAATAAACCATTATTTTAATGTACATGACACCTATTTACTTGAAAAATTACCAAGTACTATCTTCGTGAAATCAATCAATCACCTTTGATGCACATTATAACCACAATTTCAACCACTAACATGACACAATGGAATAACATTGTTGAGTGACCAAATATGTAACATGTATACTTTTGTAAATATTAGCATAGTCACCTTCGTCCATCACACTCATTTCACTCAATCAAAATATATTTACCACTGATGTCTAGAAAAACTAAATTGAATAATATTATTGAAATATTTTTCACTATAACTATAAAGACAAGATTAAAATAATAAAAATGATCATATTCAAAGTAGTAGATGCATTTTTAATTAAGATCATATATATAGTAAATGATATATTTTAGATCATTTGTTAAAAATTAATATATATTTAAAAATTAAAATTAAAATATTAAAAATATAAAATGGAAAAATAAAATTAAAATTTAGACAAAAAGTACTATGTAATTATTAAAGTCGAACAACTTTTTGATGAATATAATCATAGTTTCTACTTCTTAATTGTAGAATTAATTATATAATTTAAGTGAAATATAATCTTTTTCAGTAGAATTCAAATTCTAAACCATGTGATTAAGCAACACAAATCATTTTACTTATGTCAATTGCTTTTGGTAAATACAATATAAATGATATATAATTATTCTTATATATCATTTGCATTTTTATTTTATTTTTTCATATATAAACCCACAATCCACACTTCAAAATTACAAGAGACATTGTCACTCTCATTTTCGTGTTAGAAAAATATTTTCCAATAATTAATCAATGTTTATTTGTTAGTTCCATCAAAATTTCTACCAAAAAATAAATAAATTAGGTCCATCAAAACGCACAGTTGTAGTCGCCACTAATCTGCGTTGGGCTAAAATCCTAAAACCCTATACCCAATCTATCGCTGAAAGAACAGAGTAACACTATCAGAGCACCCTGTCATGGCGAACACTAGCGACGCTGGCGTCGAAGCCCTACGGCGGCTGAAAGCGACGGAACCACCGCTGTTTCTTGCTCCCAACCCGGCGCTGTCGGAAGCTGCTCGTACTGCGTCGCAATACTTGTTCTCTTCCCTGAATCCATTTTCCCCAAAATCGCCACTGGACCAACTCCTCGTGGATGGTTTCGATGCCGAACAGATATGGCAACAAATCGACCTCCAAACGCAGCCTCTATTATCCACCTTTCGCCGCCGCGTGAAGCAGCTGGTCGAAAATCCCGAAGAGATTTCCCAGCTGAAGGTTCCTTCGGAGGGTGGGAATAAGAAGGAGGAAAAGATTCTAGACGAGTGGGAAGAAGAAAGTGAAGGTTTTGACGAGGAAGAGGAAGAAGATGAGGAGGATGAAGAAAAGGAGGGAGAAGGAGAAGAAGATGAAGAAGAAGAGATGGAGGATGAAGAGGAAGAGGAAGAGAATGAGGAAGGCGGTGGCATTGAAGATAAATTCTTGAAAATAGATGAATTGACAAAGTACTTAGAGAAGGAGGAAGAGGATTTCGAGAATGGCGAGGCAGACAGAGAAGGTGAGGCGGAAGACGATGACGAAGAGGAAAGTAATGAGGTGAGTCTTTGCTCTTTGCTTAGTTTGGTTTTCATTACCCTTTTTTGGGGTTTTCAAACACGATCATGAGATTAACCTGGTCTTAATTGGGTATTGCTTATTAATTAATTAATTGGTTTCTGACTCATTCTAATTATATTTATCTAGGAAGGTGATTTTGGGATTGGTGATGATGATGATGATGATGAAGATGAAGATGAAGATGAAGAAGCAGAGGGCATAGAAAATGCAAGGTGTTTTTTCTTGTCCTGTCAGTGTCCCACTAGAGAACAAAAAAGAAGAAGATATTCATCTATTTTAAGCTTGCAACTTAAGTTATTGCTTATCTCACGCTCACTAATCTGTAATTTCACTTACTGGTCAATGAAATAATACAAGCTTTAAATTGCTTCACTTGACTTTAATGATCATGGTTCCATAAATATCTATTGATATCACGTGTATGTCTTGTTTTTGGATAGAACTGTTTGTGGTGATGTGTGAATAAGAATATCAAAGCATTACAAGCAGTCAAGCAGGAGGTCTAGGCATATGGTAGTTATCTTTAAGTCATAAGTTACCATAACATAAAAAAGAATTTGACCTTTATCATAAATTTATAATTATATGAAGCAAGCAGTAGGGAAAAACAATACAAATGGAGGATATATATATATATATATATATATATATATATATATATATATATATATATATATATATACACACACGAATAGAAGATTGTATATAACATTTAAAAATTAGTGTGACTGAGGGGGCATGTGCCTCTAGGACTTAGTGTGTAGGTCTGTGTCTGTCCTTAGTTGCAGTTGCTGAGGTGAGAATGTTGGAATAGACCTACAAAACTAGATAAGGAATGGATATATTAGAGACAAAATAGGAGTAACACCATTCAGTAAGATGGTCAAATCACTCCTCATTTGGTCATTGTGAAAAGAAGACCAATAGAAGCCCCAATAGAAAGAGTTGATTGGATTGATTGTAGCCTAATAGTTAAAATAGAGGAAAACCAATGAAAAGTCAGTGTGAAACCATTTGAAGCATGAGGAAACTAAAGGAGAACAAGTAATCTAATGCTATGCCATTTACACTTAAGTTTTCTAGAAGCAAAGTAGTTTTGTGTTTTTGTCAATAGTAATTGCTGCATGCTAGCAGGCTATTGTTGTTGTTGTTGTTGTGGTCTGTCCTACTGTATTTGGCTAAGTGATCTTTCCTCTTTCTTTAAGCTTTACATTATTTATTTTGGGCTAAGTGATCTTTCCTCTTTCTTTAAGCTTTACAGTATTTATTTTACTACTATTTAATTAATTATTATAATAATTATTTTGTGGCTTGTTTGTGGTGGTGTATTTGCTCTAATATTAAGTCCAGTTCTCCTTGGTCATATGTTATGCAATTGGCTGGGTACTGCTTGTAATTTCTTACTAATTTAGATGGTTTTTCTCTATATCTATTTGTTGGGTTCATTTTTCCATCTGTTCCTGTTAGGTATGAAGACTTCTTTGGAGGTAAAAAGGAAAGGGGGTCAAAAAGAAAAGCTCAAGCACTACAGGAATCTGATTATTCTGATGAAGATGACATGGAATTGGACAAGCAGGTCTCTCTCTTTCTCTCTCTTTATATATATATATATATATATATATATATATATATATATATATAAGCATCAAATTACACCAGTGTAACTTAATCAACTATTACACTATTTTATAAGTTGATATAGAATGTGATTTTTATCGATCCAACCGTTGAATTTATATTTACATATTACCAAGATTGTTTGTGTCAAATTTGTCAAAATTGAACAACAATAAGAAGGTAATCAAATGATCCGTATGTTAGTATTTTTTGAAAAGTTTATATTATGTCAATTTTAATTTGTATGAATGAGGTAACAAATAATTTTGAATTAATATGAAATTTTGTACACATGATTTATGTGAAAGGAACTTTCAATCCAGCATTGGATTTTAAGAAAATATTATTCAATTGAAAGTTATTGAACGATGTAATAGTTGGTCAAAGTTACACCAGTGTAATTTGATCCCGCATATACATATATTCATTTATTTATTTTGGAAACAACTTTCTTATCCTTCTTTTTCCACATGTATGTAGACAAAAGGGACTGCATCTGCCCATGAAAAGCAACTGGAAAAGATTCAGTCCAAGATAGAGCAGATGGAGAAAGCTAACATAGAGCAAAAAACATGGACTATGCAGGGTGAGGTAATACAATAGTCCTTTTTTTTTATCTGATTTATTTGTGGGTTGCATTTTTTGGCCCTTTTAGCTAATATGGTGTTGCATTATTGATTGTTGAATTTATAACAGGTATCTGCTGCAAAGAGACCCAAGAATAGTGCATTGGAAGTTGATCTGGACTTTGAGCACAATGTGAGGCCTGCTCCTGTAATCACTGAAGAAGTTACAGCTTCAATTGAGGATATAATCAAGAAAAGGATTATCGAGGTAACTAATATGTTGAACTGATATGGTTTGGACTTCTACTATAATACATAAAGTTATTTACACAAATGGAAGCTGATGTATAGATGGCAACCAATTTCTGTAAAAAGTTGGGTGTGTTGAGTTTATTATTTAACTGCTACTACTAAGTAATACATGAGACCACAAGCACCTACAAACACTATTTTGTTTCTAATTTACATTTGTGTTTACTATAGGGGCATTTTAATGATGTTCAAAGGGTTCCTAAATTGCCATCTAAATCGCCTCGGGAAGTTAAAGAGTTGGTAAGCTTGTTTTACTGAATTAAATCGATTTTAAGGTTCAACTTCATGTCTTGCTATATTTGTATGTAAATAACTTGTACAAGTCATTTCGTTTTTGCTATTAATACAGGATGATAATAAAAGCAAGCAGGGTCTTGCAGAAATTTACGAGGTCAGTATTTCTTAGATATATGTTTTGCAACATTGGAAACCTATTATTAATTCCTCAAGGAGTTTGTACATTTTTCCCTTTGCTTGTGACTTTCCTCAAAGATTTTTTTAATGGTTGACAGCAAGAATATGTTCAGAAGACAGATCCCACTTCTGCTCCGTTGTCATTCAAAGATGAACAAAAGAATGAGGTGCAAATCTCAATTGCTTTACTTTGTTTCTATTAATATTACTATTTAGTCTCTTTCTCATTTGTTATGTGCTTCATTTCCTTTTGTATTATGCAACGCTATGCAGCCATCCTTTTATATATTTCATTATACATTGAATCTTGTAACTTGTACTTGTGATCAGGCAAGCATGCTGTTTAAGAGACTCTGTCTGAAGCTGGATGCTCTTTCTCATTTTAACTTTGCTCCAAAACCTGTATGACATCAACATTCTTATTATCTCTTTTGATAGACAATATACTTGACACTTGAAATTTCTGTCTTCTTATTTGCCTTGAATTGAACTGGACAGGTTATAGAGGACATGTCTATTCAAGCTAATGTGCCTGCTCTGGCAATGGAAGAAGTAAAGAGCTATTTTTTTTTAATCAAATTTATGTTTCTGCTTCTTCCATTTATCATATACTGACAATGTATTATGCCTTCCGTGGGTAGATTGCACCTGTGGCTGTTTCAGATGCTGCTATGTTGGCTCCTGAGGAGGTATTTGATGGCAAGGGTGATATTAAGGAAGAAACAGAGCTTACAAAGGCAGAAAGGAAAAGAAGGAGAGCTAATAAGAAAAGAAAATTTAAAGGTACCATAAGTTATGTGATAAAAGTCTCTTCCTGGTGACTGGCGTATAACAACATAGACATAGAGATTATGTTGTTCAATACTTCATTACCTGTCTTTATGCAAAGTTGCACACCATATGCATGATTGTTCTAGGAGGAAAGCTACCCAGCATTTTCTTTTGTACCAGACACTATCTTCATATGCTTTTCATTATTAATTAATAATTAACAAACTTTTATGGTTGCAGCTGAGGCAGTAAAAAGGACGAATAAGAAGGCACAAGAAGGCGCAATTCGTAGACAAGTTAATGGTAATTTCTTTATATATCTTTTTTGCACTAGGTCTAACAAATGTAACGGTAATCATACTTTTATTTTTGAATGTGCCACAAAAGTCAATTTCTTATTAGTAACCACATTGTTTTAAAAAAATAAAAATAAAAATATAACAATCACGATGTCTGTTCTATTATGAATTCCTAAATGCCATTATCCTGTTATCTCAGGAGTTGGCCGTATACCTTTTTTCTTTTTTAATCTTGGCGGGCTTCTATAAACTTATGGTAGAATACACATCTATGAGTGGAGCTTGCTTTCTGTCATATCTCCCAGCAAATCCTGCATAATATTGAATTTTTAGGTACACATAGTATACCTTAGGTAAATTCAATTGGTTGTACACTGCAGTCTCAATTACTTCCAAATTAAGCCTAACTGAAGAAAAAAATGTTTGTGAGAGGGTGGTACCTGGATATGACTCTACCCTTGTCTGGGTACAACTCCTTGTACTAGGTCTTTAGATATGATGATTAGTTTCCTACACATTGAGGTTAGTTGGCTGCCAACCGCGGAATGAGTAGCCAGATGTAGTCTAAAGAATTTTTCCAAAAGATGATATTGTAGCTTCTCACAACCTTGAATCTCACTGGATCTTTGCAGGGTAAACAACAATTCAATATTTTATATGATTGTTTACAGAAGCTGCACAACTAACAATAAGTTCAAGGGGAAGCCCATGGCAAAATGAAGTAAAATAGATATAGAAGGATTTTTGTTGGAGTCAACCATGATAAATGAGCAATGACATTCATATGCGTGGCAGTGGCAGATGAAAGTAACTTGAATGCTCTTTAGAGTTTGGCTGTTTTGGTTGTTTCTTGAATTTCTTGGTTAATATCAAAACATGGAAAGGAGGGTCACTATTTATTTACTTTTCCTGCCACTTATTGTTACAAGTTCGTTGCAGCGGTATTTATTTTGTGGTATGTTTTGTATTCTACAATTATATTGGCAGCTGATATGTAGTATTGGTCTCACCTAACTAATGGCAGATAGTTGAACCCACTATTTTAAAAACCGGACCGACTGGCAGATAGTTGAACCCACTATTTTAAAAACCGGACCGACTCGGCCAGTCAGACCGGTCAGACCGTTACCCGGTGACTGGATCGGGTTGAGTTGACTAATGGAGGTCATGCTTTTGACCCGATGCGACCCGGCCAGATCCATGATCCAACCGCTAACCCGATGAATTGGATCGGGTCGCTATTTGAAGAAAAAGAAAAAACGTCTTTTTCAGGCCTTT
>PYAF01002790.1:424200-459100 GCA_007407185.1 Glycine tomentella
GGGGGGGGGGGGGGGGGGGGGGCTTATATTGTTTTTATTTTATTTAAAAAAAAGGTGTTTGAAACTTTGAATTTTAAATTAAATGATTAGTTTTTAAGTCTCATACTTTGTTAATAATAAATAAGTGGTGTATATAAGAGTTATTTATTTTTTTCTTTTTTAACATATAAAATCTATTTTTAAAATACTCATAAATTGTTAATAATGTTAATATAGAATAAAAATAAATTGAGTGCAAGTATGTGTATGATATAGAGATGTGATCATAATCTTACTATAATTTTGTTTGATTAAAAATGGGTCATTGGTTGAGAATTAGTATTTTATAATTTTGTATTGATAATTTTGTTTCTTAAACTTAAACTTATTTAGTTTTTGTCATAAAAAATTTAAATTTTTTTGTTACATACTGGGTCATGTGGGTCAATCAGTGACCCACTGGTTCGACCACTGACCTAGTGATCCAGTACCTTGACCGGATCAATTACCAGTTCGGTTTTTAAAACTATGGTTGAACCTTCAATTCTCCAAACCAATGGGAGATAAGAAAATTGTTGGAAAATTTTGCTTTTGATTGTAAAGCTTTTTGAAGTAGCAAATCTTTGATTCTCTTGAATTCCTGGTATGGCATTGCTTTCTGGGGATGGGCACGAGTTGAACTAGGTGAGTTTTGAGTGTTTCTTAAACAGATGATTTGTTGTATTGGTCTGCTTTTTGTGCATTGCTGATGACATGTGTTGCACTTTGAAACGAACCAATGAGAACTAAGAAAATTGTTGGAAAATTTTGCTTTCGATGTTTCTACTTGTAAAACATTGATGGTAGATCTTGGTTCCCTTGAATACTTTATATGCAATATATTGTTGTCTAGGGTTGGACATGGGTTGGTATTGTCTGATTTTTTTTTTGTTAGACTTTCTTATCAACTTTAACAGTATCTTTAATCTAAGTTAATTAGAGTCGGTGATAGATAAATTTAATGATAGATACGATAAAGTTGATCCTAGAAATTAAATGTGTCTCTAATTTACTTTTGTAAAACTTCATTTTCATTAAAAGGAGTAGCTTTTACATTAAAGAGGTTTATTATTATTATTATTATTTAGCCAATTCTATTAGAAAGCTAAAAAGTATTGAACCAAACGATAACGTGGGCTAATGTGTCCTTTAACTTAATCTCCTTGAGTCCTTGTACATTAAATGGTCGAGTTCTGTTAGAATTCTTTTTTTCTCCTTTGAATACCTCCCTCTCCCTACCAAACTGTTAATGAATATTTATAACAATTTTTTTTTAAAGAAAGTTGAGCATCAATGCCTCTTTAATGTTTGGTTAAAAATAATTGCTAAAAGGATATGAAAGAGTCGCCTTCGAATTATATTCACACGTGATAAAACATGTAGAAGTAGTGTATTACTAAGCAACAAGCCCCAGAGTAGAGCTGCTACAAAGGTATAACCATAACTGAATACAAAACTACCTCAGTGGCTCCCCTCACTAAAAGGAGCTACCCGTAATTCCCCTCACTGTCTTAGTTATTTGTTCTGTAATGTCCTCTGAAATCATAACTAAGCTGGAATGGGTTAACTAGGTCCCGAGGCTTGACATTATTAATCTGCAACGTTCTTCCATAGATAACAGATTAAGTGGCTTAGATTGTCTGCATTAGTTGACTCGTACTATGATACTAACACCACTAAAAGTTTTATTTTTTTGGGCTCTGAGCTACTAGAATAATTGAAATCCAAAGACATGAGCCCTTTAAGAATATGCATACTACTAGGTACTAACCACGACCGAAAGCATCATAGCTGAATCCCATATTGCGCAATAAAGATGAAAAATCTTGAGTAACACGTTCAACTAAATTATTGAATCACTTCTTCCAATAAAAAGGGCATGAACGCCATTCAACTCCCTTAGGCCTTAACTCAAAGTTAACCCACTTCTCTGAGAAAATAAAAATGACAATGCGTACTGGCCATGAGAGGGGTATCACACCTAAACCTAACAGTAGCTTTTCATTTACTTAAATTTCCTTCAAGCCTCTCAATTGCAGCACTAACCCCACTCTTCACTTCTCTCTGATCTGAGTGTTGATGTGCAGCTGGATTACCTTCGTTAGCCATTTTTACCAGCTTCAGATGGATCCAACCTGCCAAACAATTAATAGAAACAGAATTTCAGTAAATAGCCACACATCCACAATGCATATATGCAAGGTAAATTTTAAAAACAATTGATGGATGAATTTGGATCGTTTCCTTTTACTCAATAACAAGACTACTCAACAAATAATAACAACATTACCAAGAGGAAAGCAAATTGCTGCTCCTAGCACTGACCCTAGTGCCATATTCCTTGCTCGCCAACGTAGTGATCCTGGCACTAACAGAAGTCGGAAAACAAATATATTTTATGTTATCTCAAAAAATTTCACCCTAAAGAACATTAGGTAAAAAGCAGAACAGTTAACTGGTGTCATCATCCGGCCCAGGTAACAATATAGAATGTACAGTAAGTGTATGATTTCTTACTGATTAAACCAAAAGCTGAAGCAGTCCTGATCCAGCTCCAACATCATTAAAAACATCATGAACACCTCTCTGCTCAGCAAGCATATTTCGTATGCCATAAAATGCAGCAGTGAACATTCCAAGACGTACCCCTCCAACTATTGAGCCCCGTGTAACTCGAATGAATCATTTCTCCATTGCATCTCTCATCAATCGATATTGCTCATGTTTGTCTTCTGTGCTCCCAAGTTTCAACTTAACTTCTGCATCCTTGCTTTAGTAACACGTGTGAAATTCCTTAAGATCACCACAATTAAATGGGATAATCTTGACAAGCAATGTTTACAATAACATGGTTGGCAAGAAAAAGAACCTATAATCAGCTAAAGAAAAGATAATTCTTGGGAACCACAAATCAAATAAATAACAAGGAATATTAATTCCCAGGAACCACACAACATCAACATCAACATCAACAACACCTTTAACCACAAATCAAATAAATAACTACGAAATCATAACCTTAGTGCTGAACTCAACTCATCATGGTCATATCTAAGAGTAAGAAAACCAAACCAAACTCACCAAATTACAGAATATGCAATTCGGTCCTGTAAAGAAAATGATCTTTACTTATTCTCTTGTCTTTACTTTTAATGACCTTTTCTGTGTTGAACATAATACACTTTCAAAATTCTATATAAAGCAGAGTTTTGAAGCATATTTTTATTCGTAAACTTACAACAGAAGCAGCTGCCTCCTTGCTAGCGCCATATAACATGCCTGCAAATACTCCAACAACAGTTGCTGTGCCCCAGTTAACTGTTCCGGCTAGTCTTGGAGAATTTTGATTAAGGAAAGTATCAGAATAGCTATGAAGTTAAATGAATACAGTATGGTGAAGTCCAGCACACACTTGATAGCAACATTTTCAGAGATCCATGATTGAAAAAGAAAATTTTCTCGTTAGATCAATGCAAGGTCAATAAGATAAACATTCAATACATTATGAATTATGATATGTACGGATTTCTGGAAACACACTCAATACTCAATAGGTATGTACAGTTAGATAAACAGCATTCCATAAAACATATTTTCAAACGGTATGAGAATTGAGAAGCCTCTGCATCAAACCTACAGAATTGTAAAAGTGATTTGCAGTATATTTTGAAACTTGATATAAGATTCATGACTCACCACCTCCTGAACTATGTGTATATGTTTGCCATTAATCCACGTCCATATATCATAACAGACACCTGAATTATTTTTTAGAGAGAGAGAAACTTATAATGCATCACAGCACATCTAAGGTGAGACCTAAAAAACACCTAGAAAACAGAAAAGCAAAAGATTAAGGGTGTTTTTGATTTCCATTTTTCAAAACTGTTTTTAGTTTTAAAAACTAAAAAATAGAAAAATTTGTTTGATGGGTGAAAACAGTATTTAGTTAGATTAAAATGGAAATAGCTGCTGGGATTCAACTGTGGCCTCCCGCGTACTTGTGCCATTCCATGAGCCTGGCTTGCTGCCAATGTCTGTTTTTTTTTTTTTTTTTTTTTTCTTTATGTATTTTAATCCGAAACAGAGCTTCACAAAGGAAGAAATACACTATCCACCTAACTCAAACCCAACAAATTATTTTAACTCATCTTCTGTCATTAAGAAGTGAAAAGGGAAACATCTTTCAGCTGTTTCTGTATTTTAGTTTTTAAAACATTTTTTTTAGAACAAATTTTAAGACTTCTTAGACTTTACATGATAAATTGACTGATAAGGAGAATCGTTTTAGAAAAAAGTTTTTAAAACAGAGAATGAAAAGCAAATCAAACATGCCCTAACAACTTCAACATTGCAATTCCAGATTAGACATATTTTCTTTTGTGCTATAATACCAGATAATGGCATGCTATTAAGTAAGGTATTCTCATATTCATCACTGTTCTATTGGATTTTAACTGTAATAAGCATACAGAGGCTTGATCATCATTTTGTAGAGATGCTTCCGAATAAAAATTCTCTTTCTGTTCTTGTCAAATTGAGTGCTAATTGCTAAATTAACCAAATCATTGCAGCTACCAAATTGATAAGTTGCACAACTATCATATAAACAGAAAATTCTAGGGTTCATTATTCAAATTCTTTGCATACTACTATCAAGACACCGAATAATGTAACTAAAAATTCCAAGTTAAAATGAAAACGAAAAACAAAATCAATTATGGAAATGGAAGTTGTAGAAGATGCTTGGTTGTCGAGAAGTTATGCATCGAAACAAAATCCGAAAGGAAAGTGGAAATCAATGCTCGGTGTGGATGACGGTGGACTCCAACGATTGCACCGCCGAGGAATTGTTTTTTGGGTACTTCCGAGACTGAGACTGAGTTGCACGGAGTAGCACTATTCCTTTTAATTTTCCTTTCTCTATTAAAAATATCTTGATTTTTTAAATTTAGTTTATAATTGAAAATTAATTTACACTCTTACACTTTTATTCCTATTTAATCAATTGAATTAGAATAAGTTAATTTACGCTTTTTTAAAATTAACTTTTATATATTGTTATTTGGTTTCTACCATTACATTTTCATGTATTTAAGTGTGACACGTAGTCTGGCATATGTTTATTTTTAATATTATGATATGATTGATTGTGCAGGGAAAAGAATGTTAGTATACTATTCAAATGTGTTTGGTAATTTAGATTATAAGTTCAACATGCGACGATAAATCAAAATTTCAAAGATTATGATTAAAAGCCAGCATATTATTTTCTTGTTAACTTTTGTTTTCCTATTTCATTTCCAACCATTGATTAATTTAAATGCAAAATAAACTATTAAACAATTGTCATGCATTCTTTTGTAATTTTATTATAAATTAATTAACTATTTTAGATAATGCAAATAAAATAAATTGTCTTTGTTCACCTAATTAAATAATTTAAACATAAATTTATTCCACATAAATGATTAGTTATTACCACACTCAATTATTAATATCTAAAAACAAACAAAATTGGTTGTGTGGTAATAACAATGGAAGTTCTCAAGTGATCAATTTAAGTTTGTTTATTGGCTGAAGCTGAACTGTTTAACCACTCGTTTTATTCTTTTCTTAAACATCACAAATTGAAATAAGAAAAATGTTATTTTACAATTCCATTCAATTAAGTTGTATTTTTTTTTTAAAAAGAATTAACTGCTGATAATAAAAGGAAGTGACAGTTAATTTTATGTAACAATAAGAAAAAGGTTTATACTTTAAATGAATACTCCCTCAATTAATTTTACCTGTCTTTCAAGATTCCAGTAAATATAATAAATTTTCTTTAATATAAGACTATATAGTCATTTTAAGTATTATCTCATTTTTGCTTAAATTTTTTTAATGTGACAATTTTTACCCAAAATATGAGACCCAAATAAATTAAAATGCATAATCATTAAATTAATTCTTAAAAAAAAATTATATCTAACTTGATTTTGTTATTACCTAATGTTATTATAATAGAAATTTCAGAGCAACATACAAATTATGCTTATTAATCATATTATACTTATTATTATGTTTGTTTTAACTTATGCTTGTATTCCTAATTTTTAAGTATTTATTGTAATGGTATGCTTGCATTTATTAAAAAAAAAAAAGAAAATATGAAGATTAAATTATATTTTGGATAGAGAACTGACAAATTCATCCCTGAATGTGTAGAGCGCTAACAAATTCGTCCTTGAATATTAACGGTAACGGACTGATAGATTTGTCACATTTTTTTCACTTTTAGGGACAAAAATTTGAATTTTCATCTTTTGGAGACGATTTGGTATTTTACATATTCATGAACAGAAATGACTATTTATCCTTAATATAATAAAATAATTGTTAGATTTTCTATTTTATTTCTTTTTTTTACTCCACTATTAAAGATTTAAAGACAAGTAAGAGTATATATTTGATGAAAGAGTTTTTTTTTTTTTTAAATCCAACAATAAAAAAAATGTAGTATTTATTACATCGGTAATATGAAATTGTAATAAATGCTTAATTTTTAGGTAAAAATATTTAGGTCTTGCTCATCAGTTTTTATAAGAAAATTGGTTAAAAAATTAAAAAAAGATTTTTTTTAATGTGAATCATATTAGAGTGCAATTTTTTTTTATAAAGAACAAATTTTGTATCTCTCAATAAACAGCTTTTACTCTTAGTTTAGGGCACTTGTTAGTATTTTTTCAAAATATTTTTACCTTTATTTTCTAAAAATTAACAAAATCGTAAAACAATTATAGGCCACCCAAATTTTCAATTTCAAGTCTTAACAATTAATGGATAGATGAGTATTTTGCTAGGTACCTGCACCCGAAGTCCAACATAAATTAAGTAAGAATAATAATAGATAGACACCTCTTAATTTTAAATACACCATCAATATTTTCCATTTTTTTTTTCTATTTCTCACTTTCTTTCTCTATGCATCAAGCATTTTATCTCTTCCATTAAGTGAATAGATGCCTTCCTTGATAGGCAAGGTAGAATGGGGATATGTAAGTGGAAGTAGGTTACTCTTCAGTTTAGTCGATAGTGTCATAATACGGAAGGTGAAAGTCAACTACGTACTTTTGGTGCATTGCTCTGCATCACCATCAATTCAGGCCAACACAATCTAGAAAATGTTTTATCTGACATGAGCTTGTAAACATTCAAGATATTGCCATTCCAACTTTCACAGCGAGGGAGCAACGCTATTTATTAAGAATAATAACGATATTTACATAATAGTAATTTTTACACGTTCACTTTTTTCCCCGTCAGGTTAATTTATTTCTCACTCTTTTTCTTTCATTAGATTTTTCTGACATGCATACTTTGTTGTATAACTATTTTGTATATGGAAAGAGACTCTGAATTCAAAATCATATCAAATAACAATTTTATTCCTAGTTGTATAAATGACTTTAATCATTTATAACACTAGATTCTAAAGCAACCTGCTCCAGTGTTTTACCAACCCACAAAAGCAAACCAGAATTTCAAAAGCGATGAAAATGTCGATTAAAATAAATACATCAATAATCCCTAGTCCCTACTCCAAACATAAAGAGCAGGAAAAGTGAAAACCCACCACACAATTCACCTAGATTCCTCACCACCACCCCATCTCAATAAAGCTGCCCCCGTAATCATAATGATCAACCAACTAAACCAAGCAAGGTATCATTGCACTACTACACTACTCTCCTCCTTCACTACACTAAAAGAATTTCAAGTTCAATTCCTTCACTAACCATGCCCCCATTACTCTCCGCAGTGTACCTCATTCTCTCAACATACTTAATCACTTTAAGTTTGAGCCACCCCAACACATGCCGCTCATACTGTGGCAACATAACCATCGACTACCCCTTCGCACTCCAATACGGTTGCGGCCACCCCGGCTTCCGCGACCTGCTCTTCTGCATGAACGACGTTCTCATGTTCCACGTAAGCTCCGGCTCCTACAGGGTCCTCGAGATCGACTACGCCTACCAGGCCCTCACGCTCCACGAGCCCCACATGTCCACCTGCGACAGCCTAGTCCTTGGAACCCGCGGCAACGGCTTCTCCGTCGAGCCCTGGCGCGCCCCATACATTAACCCTGCCGCCGACAACGTCTTCATGCTCATCGCCTGCTCCCCACGCTCCCCCTTGTTCCAGGTGTTGTTATAGAACACTTAATTAAAAGTTGTTATAATTTAAATTAAAGTTATAGATAGTTTAGTAGAATCCAGACTTTTATATTCTATTCTATGATCTGTTTGGTTTGATGAAGAAAAAAATAAGAAAAGAAAAGGTTTAAAATTTGAATCCACACTTTTAATTTTTATTTTATTTTTTCTTAAATAAGTAGATAATATTTCATAAGTAATATTTTTTCTTTTTACTTTTTTTTATCAAACAGAACAATTAATTCAAAAATTTTATCTCAATTTATTTTCTTTTATTTCTTCCCACTTTAGCCCAGGAATCCTCAGAATTTGTCGTTTCTCTTGACTTTATACATATCTTTTGTACATTCAAAATAAAAATCCTATAAGTATTTGATGTTTTATATATGTAGCAGGGGTTCCCCGGGAAGCACCTCCCCTGCCGCAACGTCTCTGGCATGGGCTGCGAGGACTACTACGCCTGCCCGGCCTGGGAGATGTTGGGCCACAAGAGATTGGGCTCAGCCTCGTTCTTTGGGTCCGGCCCACCCGAGTGCTGTGCTGTTCCGTACGAGGCTATTAGGGGGATTAACCTTACGAAGCTTGAGTGCGAAGGGTATAGCAGTGCCTATAGTGTGGCTCCGCTGAAAGTTGATGGGCCTGGTGGGTGGTCCTATGGGATCCGCGTGAGGTATTCCGTGCAAGGGAATGATGAGTTCTGTGGGGCGTGTGAGGCCACTGGTGGCACGTGTGGATATGGCTCCGATGGGATTAGACAGGTCTGCATGTGTCGAGACTTCAATTCCACGTCAAATTGTGATTCAGGTTCGTCGATTTTTATCAAAATTTGGCTGATTAATTAGCTCTTTTGTGTCTGGCTTTTTTGAATTTTTGATATTTGCCTATCAACGTTGATATCATATATGCAAGTAACTCGTTCTGTGAATTTTACAGTTGGCGTATCGTCAGGAGCAAGGGTTATGTGTGCTAGGGTAAAAATATTTTCAGGTATACGTGTCTATTTCATATTCATTGTTCTGTTACTTGAGTTAGAAAGTATATACTAATCAAATACTCTTTTCTTTATTTTGAAAAAAAAAAATACAAATATTTTCTTAGATTGTACATAAAAAATAACAGAATATGTTACATTTTACTATTTTCTATATAGATATTTGAAATTAAGAAATAAAGGGAAAACATTTGACGATTTGGGCGTAATTTAACTTTTTCGTTATGTGTAACTTATGTTAATTGTACAGGATTATTGACGTATGTGCTAGCGTGGGTGACAACCAACCAGATTTCAAAAGTGTGGTATATTATGTAAGCCTATCATCACGAACTGGGTCATGTATAATGTATTCCATATAGTAAATGCCATTTTTTTGCTGAAGAACGTGCTCATAAAATGAGAGTGACAGTGAGTGAGTTTTGATTTGTATTCCCTAGCCTATTCCCCCATGAAAGCCTTGCTCAAACATTATTCAAAAGCGTAGGATTCAGGTATTTGACAATTATGGGTTATCTAGCCATATTGTTTATTCACATAAGTTTTCTTCGACCTCATGTTCTGTGATTTTTAGGCAGTGATCATTAAGTAGAGAACTAAACTATATTCAATTTAGTAGATAGGGACTATAGTTCCACCGCTAGACAAGAGAACTAAACTATATTCAATTTTGTAGATAGGGACTATAGTTCCACCGCTACACAAGAGAACTTTAAGAAATTAAGCTATATACCGTCGCATCTTATATAGCATATTATATACAAATCTCAAAGTTTACTAAAAGAATAAGATCCCATATTGTTCTTTATTTTTCTTCACAAAAACAAATTACTGGACAAGAATACGCCGACCTATGAAAAAAGAAAAAATCAGGGAGCTAGCTGGAACCTCATAACCATGGTTCAGTAGCTTCACACACTAATGCTCGGGGAGTAAAGAGGGCAAAATTACAAGGATGTCGAATTCACTATCAAAAAAAGAAAGAAAGAAAAGGACGCCGATTTCATTTTTTTAAAGCTTCAAAAACCAAGCTAGTATCACAATTTTTATCAGTCTTTTTTTCGTACATGTAAAATTTGGAGACGTAATAAACACCCAATTCCTGCTTCATTTACACACCTCGTGATTTAAAAACACGAACACTTCCACACACATAACTACTTGAGCGGTTTCCTTGTTGCAGTAAGAAAATTAATACACCAATCATAGAAAGTAATCAACATACACACACACACACACACATATATATATATACACACACACCACAAAACAGATTCATCTTTGCAAGTTTGGCACAACAAGTACAGAAGTGAGAAGCCCCTTGTTACCATTATCTCTAATTACACAATTATATACTTAAAACTCAAAATATATAATACAATTATATACTTAGAATTTGAACTCGAAACTACTAAAGCTAGAATAATTCTTAATTATTTATAAAGAGGAATGACAAAGTATAAATAATAAGATGAGTAAAAAAAACTTTTTTTTTTGTTTAAATAGATTTGAGAGGGTCTAGGTTTTTCAAACTTGAAGGTTTAGAAAGTAATCTTAAAATTTGTATCTTGTTGGATCTCCGTTTGATATGACATTGATTTTTTTTTTTTTTATCAGCAAATAAAGTATATATTGGCATGACATTGATAGTCAGAGAGAAACAATGTGTATACTAAAATCTTATATCGTTAAACATAGTGTATATTTTTCGATCCATAAACTGTGCATAATTCCAATGCCCATTTGATACATTTAATAAAAAGGAAAAAATAATTAATTAGATGATTAATATAATAAAAATATGAACTATATATTATAAAAGTGTGCTACATAAATCAAAATAATATGCGACCTGTGGAGCTACTGGCGGATGATTAAATTTAGTTAAGTTTAGCCTTTCTAACCAGGTTAAGCTTAAGGTGTTTGATGTAATTTCTTATATGTTTTCCCCTACCTTTGTTGACTGATATGGCTTCTGTTCATTTCCCCCCTAGATTCTAGACTCCTGGTTGGGTTTGCATGCCCTCCTTGCTCTTTCCATTCAAAAAAGAAAACCGTGCAGGTCTGCCTGTAAGCTAATTACCAACCATTATCTTTCACCATAGCCATTCATACAAACAAATTCTTTTGGCCATCTGTCATTTTCTTGTACAAATTGTCATACAAGCATCATTTGTCTTTTCTAATTGATTGAGTAGGAACGTGACTTTGCTGTCTGTACTTCAAATTCAAAGTTTACTACTATCAGTCTATCATATACATGGTCAATTCTACCGTCTCATAAGTTTGTTAGGTCTAGTACCATGCACAAATTTTTTCAAATCCTTGGATATAACAATGGAGTATCAGTCTATCACATATACTTTGCAGTTATAATAAAAAAAAATGGAGTATCAAAAATTACAATTACATTTTTTACAATAATTCCTGATATATTCTTTTTTCGGGAAAACTTAGTGTCTAGAGTGTAAACATCTATAGAATATTCCGTACACTTCTTTCTCCTATTTCTATCTATCTAAACTACACTTTTTTCACTAAAAAAAAATCTAATAACTAATATTTCCCAATAAAAAAAACTACACTTTTTTCATATTATTTTTATTTCTCATTCTATTATATTTTTTACCTTGTTTTTTCATCTCACTCTAACGTATACTTAGATGCAACTTTTGCATTTGGTTGAAATTTGTTATTTTATGTTTGCTGAAGAAGATTCGTAGAATGAAAACCTGTTTGGCATTTTTGATCCATTTAAGAGGACATGTTTTGTACAGGTTACGTACACAGCTTAGGAGCAAAATTCAGGAAGCTCAGCATAAGTATGATGCACTTTTGGCTGAAGTAAAGTCCCTTGGATTATGGGAAGAACTGTATCTCTTGCCATCTAGTTTCCATTCTTTGTTTAGAAAGGACGCTGCTGTGTGTAAATACCAAATAGTTTAGTCCAATCTATATAGGTCGCACATTTTGTATGTAGATAGAAGTGAACCATCCACAGGATGAGCCTTTTTTGTATGTATAGAAGCCGGTGCATTGAAAGTGTCGCATAAGTCCCACAAAGAAAAAGAAAGGGACTCCTCATAATAATATCCTTGCATTTTGTTTGAAATGGTATGTTCTTAAACATCACCATTCTTATTTGGCACGAGGTAGATGGAGGGTTTTTTTTTTTTTTTCTCTCACGTTAGATCTATGATATATGGATATGAAGGTTAACGGGGCCCAATTTTATTCAAGGGCAAAGGTCCCAGAGCAGCTTAAATTTTGTAAATTGATAATCCATGAGACATGGGTTTTGCTATTGGCAGCTCCCTTTTTACTCTTCATATCTCCCTGATTATTTTGAACTTTTACATAATACCTAAACTATGTTTTCCCTTACACCCCACTTCAGTCTCTTTGCCTCACACCTCACTCTACCTTGTTCAACCTCACACCTCCACCCCCTCATCTTGCTCCTCACCCCCATCCAATGATGGATTTAGAAATTTAATGTTGTGAGGGCAGTATAACACCTGCGCACACGTATGTAATAATTGTTGCATATAATGACATATGAATTACATTTAATACAACAATTATCTGTTTTTCCTTATTTCTTTTTTTTTAGTTTAGCCTCAATTAGTTAGAATTTAGTGTTTTATAGAACTTTAGGCATGGAAATAAAACTTTAAGCTTTTTCTTCTTCAAGTTTTGTGCATTTTTCAAGGTTTTTGGGACACCAAGAGACGAAGAGGAAGCTGTTACAACAAATAAAACTTGTCCAACAAGTGAGGTTGTTCTAAAGAGAACATGTGGTAGCTCAGGAGTGGAGGAAGAGGAATCAGTTCATCTTCATAGCTTGCCCAACAAGTGTAGCTCATCCAACGAGTAGAGCAAACTCAAGAATGACTTTTGGAATTCACGAAAAACTCACCCAGCGAGTCTTACTCACCCAATGAGCATTGCGTCCTTTGAAGTGACAAGAAATAGGCCTTGGGCCCATTATAAAAGGAACATTCCCTTGGGATCAAAGAGAATCAGCTTAGGGCCCAGTAAGGGATGAAAACAAAGAGCACTCTAATCTTCCTCTTTGTTCTTCACCATTTTCTCTCCTTTCACTCTTGTATTTCTCCATTTTCTCTCCTTTCACTCTTGTATTTCTCCATTTTGTAAGGTTTCTCATGATAATGATAGGCTAAATCACCCATTATTGGGGGCTTGGTGCACTAAACACTTTGATGTAATTATCTTTACTACCTATTCAATGTCATTTAATTTCCAGTGCTATTGTTTACTTTCTTTTATTATTGTCTTGTTATAGTTTGATCACCCACATGCATGTTTATATAGTGTGAGAATCATTGAAAAATGTTATCATTACTAAGAACTGAAAACAGCTTCTAATGAACTCATGTCTAGGGATAAACTGATATATATTAGCTTTGTTTTAATTCTTGTTTTGATCCAAATCACTTAGCTTAACTTGCTAAGGGATTAGGAGTTAAGCTAAGTGATTTAGGCCTTTCTACTAGACGAATCTTGATTAGGGTATTTTTTGTGGATTAGGGTAACACTTGAATAAGCGTTGAGTAGTGAAAAATAACTAATATTGAATCAAGAGTGGTTTAGTAAGGTCAAACATCCAACAACTTCACATATTCTACACTTCCCTTGTTTTTGCCTTCTAAGTGTTTGTGTTTTTCTTGCTTTTGTAGTTGTGTCTTGTTTTGACTTATTATTTAATGCTTGTTTATTTGATGATACTTTTAGTTTTTTCACTTTAGTTTCAAAAATCGATTGATCTTTTATTTCTATTGCTTAGAATTTAGTTACACAAAATTATTTTGCACAAACGAAGTCTCTATGGACATGGCACTTGATCTTATCATGTATTTATTACTTGCACGATTTGGTTCACTTGCCAATCGATTAACATAATGCATGCACACACACACATTTTTTATTTTAAATAAAATCAATTGCACTTTTAGTCTTCCTATTGTTAAAATTTGATTTTGGTCTCTTTAATTTTTTGTGCAAATTTAGCTTCTTTACTATTTTGATTATGCAACTTTAGTTAATTTATTAACTTTAACTTGACATTTAATAACAAAAATGTTGACGTGACAATGCATAATAGTGTCAAATTAGCATTTCATTATACATTGGATGTCAAGTTAACAAGTTGACAAAAATTGCATAGTAAAGCAGTAAAGGTGTTAAATTTGCATAAAAATTTAAAGAGATCAAAATTTAATTTTGATAATAATAGGAGACTAAAAGTAAGCCTATTAAACAAATAAATTTTATATAAATTATATTATAATTAAATTTTATGATACATAAATATTTTGCATAAAAAATAATACATAAAATATTTAAATATAAAAAAAATAGATATTGGATTAATAATGAACAATTTAAATCGTAACATAATATTATTTTAATTGTTGATAATTAAATTTTAATTAAAATTCAATTTAAAAATAAAGAAAATAGATGATAAATTGAAAGAAATATAAGATTAAGAAGTTCAAGCAAACAAATAATAATATTTAAAATTGCTAATAGACAAATTCTTATAAATTAATTGATCTGGATTAGACATTAAAAATATATTCATTTTTCCCAATAATCAGATACTTTGTCTGTAAATATTTTGTATTTTATTCCATTTGTAAATCTATTTTTTTTCCTATGAATTCTAATCTCAATTAAAATACTAATATTTATTGTTGAAATGTTATTATAATGTGTGAAATACACATTTAAAAGGGAAAAAATAATATTGTGAATATCTATTAAGAAAATGAGACTAGAAATAGATTTATGGGAACACTATTTTTATTATAAATTAATCTTTTATTACATTGTAAATTATAGAAATAATTTATAATTATATATATATTATATTATATTATATTACATTATATTAAGAATAGTTAATTATTTAGTGGGGGCAGTTGCCCCTAGCTACATTCTCATGAATGGATCTGTCCATGTCCCCATTGCTCCTCCATGTGAGTTTTTATTTTTCTTTTGTAGCATTTCACTAATTATTTTTTTTGTTGTGTTTTTTAATTCAATTTTAAGGATAAATAAATAAATTGATCTTAGTTTGTTTTAGTTTAGTTTTGTAAATTTTTTTAAAACTAAATTTGATTGAAAATCAAAGAGTGGTTATAATTTTATTAGGGTAAATAGTATTTGTACTAATAATGTATAATTTTTGTAGTAATTCAATTACGAATTGTTACTTATATTAAGTTTATTGAATATTATAATAATTATAAAGTCATACTATTAATTAACAATATAAAATTCTATATGCTAATCGTGTAAGAAAGTTAAACTCATTTTATTATGCAAAGGAATTAATTGTACAATATTGGACTGTTTCATTTTCATTTTTAACAAATTTTAGATGGGTAAAATTGTGGAACGTGATGTTATTCTAAAATGTTAGATCAAATGACTTGAAGTTCTAAAAGATTTTTTTTTCTCCTTGACATTTAGTAGTATGCATCATATGTAGGTCTTCATTCAAATAGTTAAGCTGAGATGGATTAAAACTTGACCCAGCGAGTCTGTTCTATTTTGTGACCTTTATATTTCAAAGAGATTGTATTTATATAATGAATTTAATTAAAATATGTTAACAATGTTTTCCCATCAAAAGAATAATTTTTAATAAATTTACAGTGTAAAAATATTTATATTCTACGTGATTATTAAAGTCTTATTATCCTTATATAATTTATTTTTATAGAAATTTTTACGATAAAGAGAAATAAAAAAATAAAAAATAAAAAGTAATATTATAAAAAATAATATAAAAACTTATTTTAAGAATGATAGATATTCAATGTTGAAGAATTCCCGCTCCCACAAAGTGCTTTTGAAATTTGAATCGAGAAGTATTTACATTAAATTAATTAATTGATGTTTAGCATTTGAGGATGTGCAAGAACTGTTGAGATTTAATGGTTCCTCAAAGCTTGGAACCCAAACTAATGAAAAAGATGTTACATTTTTGTATTTTCCATGGTTTCCATTTTGAGATTGTAGAATGAAGTTGTTGTTGCTTCTGAATTCTGCTTATCTGGTGAAGGAATGAACCCAAAGGAATTCATATTCCAATACTCTCCATTCCTTGTCTTGTGAGCAACAGTGCCACGACCCTCTGCACTCGAAATTGCCACTTTTCTCCAGTTGCACCAGATCCTGAGCATTATATACAGCATCACTAAGCATATAACTGTGGAAGTAAAGACAATGGCCACAATGATTACTGCCACTTGTGTGTTTGATAGCTGCATTTTCCCATGTGCCGTGGATTCGGAGCACGAACTCAAAGGTGGGCCACACAAGCCGTTATTGTTCAGGAATGAGCTTAGTGGGAATCCTGAAAATGTTGAAGGAATCTGGCCTTCAAGGTGGTTGTTTGAGAGATTCAGCACGTGCAGGCTTGTGAGTCTGCCAAGTGAAGGAGGAACTTTTCCTTCAAGTTGGTTGAAAGAGAGGTTGAGTCTCTCTAGCTTCATGAGGTTTCCTAGAGATGGTGGAATCTCACCAGTGAAGAGATTTTTACTCAAGTCCAATATCACTTGCAACTCAGCTAGCCCTCCTAGCTCAACTGGTATAGCACCTGTTAACAAGTTTTCTGAGAACCTTAGCTCATACAGCTTTGTGCATCGCTGAATTGTCGGAGGAATTAGACCAGAGAAGCTGTTACTTTGCAAATTGAGGACATTGATGGAAGTGAGGTTTCCAATCTCTTGGGGGATTTCACCAGAGAGATTGTTGTGATGGAGAGAAAGCTTGAGTAGTTTTGAGCAGTTACCAAGCTCAGAAGGTATCTTGCCACGGAAGTTATTGTATGAGAGATCTAGCTCACCAAGTTCTTGTAAGCTTCCCAACCAATCAGGTATTTTTCCACTCAATCTGTTGTTATTCATCAAGACGTGTTCCATTTTCTTGGAGTTTGAGAGTTGAGGTGGCACTTCTCCTGTTAAATTGTTGAATGATAAATCAAGAAAGTTGAGCACAGTAAGGTGGCCAAATTCAGAAGGAATGCTTCCTGTGAGATAATTTTGTCCAAGTCTGAGACGGCTGAGGTTTCTAGAATTGGTTAGAGTGGAAGGGATGGGACCTGAGAAGCTGTTGTTAGTCAGGTCCAGAAGGGTCAGGGAATTTGAACCAGTGAGAGGAAAGAAACTTCCACTGAACTTGTTGTGTGAAAAGTTTATGATTTTGAGGCTTTTGAGGGAAGAGAGTGAATGAGGGATAGGTCCTTCAAAGGAGTTATTGTAAAGGGTAATTTTAGTGAGTTCTGAGAGGTAACTGAAAGTGGGTGGAATAGAACCAGACAACATGTTATCTGCTAAGGCCAATATCTGAAGGCTTTTACAGTATCCCATGCTTGGTGGGATTGGACCAGACAAGTCATTCTGCCTAAGATGAAGAATAACCAAATCCTTGAGCTTACCTATAGTTTCTGGAATTGGCCCTGTGAAGTGATTTCCAAAGAAGTCGACTTCCTTTAAGCTTGTGCAGTTTGTTAACTCCCTATGTATAGGTCCAGACATCTGGTTGTCATAGAGGTAAATGGAACTCAATCTTTGCAGCCTTCCAATCTCCAATGGAATTTTACCTTTGAAGAAGTTACCAAATAGGAAAAGACTTTCCAAGCTACTAATGTTGCCAATTTCAGGAGGTAGAGATCCAACAAAACTGTTGTTGTTGAGCACTAGATCTGTGAGATTCTGCAGCTTGTCCAAGCTGGAGGGAAGTTCTCCTTCAAAGCTGTTATCAGAAAGGTCCAACTGTTGGATTGAGGAGCAGTTGAGTAACTCCAAGGGAAACATGCCAGAGAGCATGTTTCTAGCCAAGAAAAGCTGCTGAAGCTTTGAACCTCTGAGGCAGAAGTTACTTGGAATGCTACCTGTCAGAGCATTATCAGACAAAACAAGAGTTTCAAGACTTTGCAATTTTACATTAAGGAGAGGTATTGATCCAGAAAGGTTGTTTTGGGATAAGTCAAGCTTCTGCAACTGAATCAGACTATTAAGCTCAGAAGGAATCTCTCCATGTAGTTTGTTTCCAAGCAAATTCAAGTATGTCAAGTTAGAAAGATGGCTCAAAGCTGTAGGAATTGATCCAGATAAACTGTTATTGGCCAGATTCAGAATTTTCAAATATTTTAGAGACCCCATAGAGGAAGGTAAGTCTCCTTCAAGCATGTTGTTTGATGCTGCAAAGTTTTGGAGCTCTTCGCAGCCTTGAATTTCTTCAGGTATGGGGCCATTAAGGCTGTTCATCTGCAAATCAAGTGATATTAGATGCTTCAATTTACCAATTCCAAAGGGTATGCTTCCATTCAAGTGGCAGTAGCCTAGAGCAAACACTGTCAATTCACTCATATTGGCAACACTAGGTGGAATTTCACCTGTCAACATGTTGTCTCCTATTCTAAGAACTTGCAACTTCCTCAAGTTACCAATCTCTGAAGGAATGTTTCCGGTGAGATCATTTGAGTGTAGTTGCAATATTCTTAGATTTTGAAGCTGACCCAGCTCTGAAGGGATGGAGCCAGAAAGTGAATTTGAAGACAAATCAAGTGTTTGAAGAGAAGTGAAGTGACTCAACTCAGCTGAAATAGAACCTGATATTCCTGAACCAGACAGATTCAGGCCTATAATATGTTCCTGATCAACTGCACATGTTATTCCATTCCAGTTGCAGACTTGAGTTGTTGAAGACCAGTTGCTAAGAGCACCAAATGGATCTACAAGTTCTGATTTAATTCTGTGAAGCCAGTAGGAATCTGTTGCATTATTGGCCGTAGTTGCAATAAAAGTAGTACCCAGTATGGACAGTAACAGAAAGAAATGGCACATCCAAATGGAACCCATTACAGAATGTCTGACAGGTATGAGTTTTATTTCCAACGTTCAGACAAGAACAAATTATTCAAAAGGTATGCTCTAGGACTAGGAGGTACATTCTGTATACAAGAATAGAGAACAATTTAGAAGGGCTCAAATTTTGGTGAAAGTAATAAGAAAAAAAGATTGAGAAATGGAGAAACTAATAATAATAATGAACAATGACACAAGTTCAAGTGCTAGTAAGATGTTAAGATACGGCTTTAAATAGTACTATAGTCAGCCGTGCCTACTTTGTTTAATAAGAAAGTTGATCTGGTACGGATATAGGATGTGTGTGTGGTAAATGGAGACAGAGAAAACTATAGTTTATCTTAAAAATACAGGGATGCCTTTCTAGCTAGTTCCTACATTTTCAACGAAGAAACTTCAACCTATAATTTAGCTTAAAAATATGTAGTTATGCCTTTCTATTTTCTACCTTTTCAGTTTAACCATGGTTTCGGTGCCTTTTTACCCTTTTTTTTCTACTTTCTCTAGGCAACAAATTGAATTTTTTAGAATTCTTTAGTAGCTTTTGTGGTAGGGACTTGGGAACTAAAAGGGAACAAGATAATATGATGGGTTGTGTTCAAAAGAATTAAAGAACAAGAAGAAAAAGATCCCCTCGTGCCCCAGAAAAAAAGGTGACACAAGTGGGGCCACTTTTGTAATCCTTGAATTTTGTTCACAATGCCGCTATATAAATTCATATTTCATAGTATCTTCAAAGTAGTTTTTACTAATTAGAGTTTAAGAAAAACATGTTTGAGCATGATTTGACTTTACAAGAGTACCGGTCATTTAAACTTCAAACATTGTCAACTAAATTGGTACAAATACATTATGGGAATCCGAATACTAAGATTTCCCTCAGGATATTCAAGCATAAGATACGAGCATTTGGCATTACTTTCTGCTTGCCGTGATAAGATTCTTCAAGTTTTCTTAAAAGGAAAACCAAACGCCGTAAGATTTCAAGCATGCATGATGATATATGAGAAAGTTCGTTTTCATAATGATAGATGGGAAAAATGAATGAATATAACTTTTATACGTTTAGGCTTTCTCTTTTTTTGGTTTTCCTTTAAGCTTCCTTTTCTTTTTTTATTTCCTTAATTTATCCACGGGTGAAAGTAAAGGACAATGTGTTAGGTGTGTCCATTGTCATGTTCCATATGTGCATTTCTATTCTACGATCAAACTGAATATTAGAGGGTTAAGCATTTTTTTTCTCTCAACCTAAACCACCTACTTTCAAATTTAATATGAGAAGAAAACATAAACGAGAAAACAACCACATTAGTTTTGGTCAATTCCGAGTAGAGACCAGCTTCATTAATTCTTCACCTATGAAATCCAGAATAAAAGCCAAAACCATGTGAGGTTTGGTGTATAATTATATCGTATAATTTATACACTCGAATTAATGTTGCATTATCCTAATTAGGTTCAATAAAGTTAAGGGAGATAATATTTGCTTCATTGTTTTGGTACTACCGAGATTCCTAATATATAAGCCAAAATACAAGAAGACAAAGTGCCTCAAATCTTATCTTTCATATTCAGCTCACTACTTGGCTTTCAGTGTTAACTTTAAACGATCCACGCCTTTGCCCAGTTCCCCAGGATTCAAGCATAAGCAACCCCCGAAAAAGGAAACATGTTATTTATTGTCCATAGAAGTTCAATTATTTCATCAAAATGATATTTTTAATCATTGTGTTCACGAATTTGATTCCATATTCATCTATAAATAAAAGAATATCTACTAATAAAAGGAATTAGTCTCTTAATAAATTTCTATAATTCAAAGGGTTAATATCTCTAACTCTTGACTGAAGATATCCTAAGCAACAAATAACAATCAATTATTTCACGTCACTTCATATTTATTGTAAAAGAAAGTCTCCTTATTTTTCTTTTTTCACAACATTTATCATTTTATCTCATATAACAGGGATGGAAAGGCCGAGTGTACAAGAAAAATGTGAAATGGACATTTTTCTTATCTATTGGTACCAACCCAACAATAGTGCTTGCTATCAACTATCTTTTTCTAAATTGTTTTTTTCTTTCGTAACACCAGCACGTTATCGTACAAGTCCTTATTGACCTTTCCCTATTAACTTTTTATAACCTTAAAAATGAAAAAGAACCGGATTTAAATTTGTTAGCTACATTGTCATCAAGTCCAAACGCCATATATAACCTAGGTATAGAGGAAGAAGAACATTCAACAATGGCATCGCGCTACAAAGAAATATTTTTCCCTATGTTTGATTGATGACTTGCAACCCAATAAGCGTTTTGCATTCCTTTCTAATAGCTACCTAATCTCAGTTAAAGTCTACTTTCACTTGAATTAAAAGGAATAGTCTCACGAGAAGATTAACTACCCTTGAATAGAAAAATGGACAATATACTTGGGTGTAAAATCGCAAGAGATGCAGCCAAAGGGAGAAGGTACATTATTGAAGAGACCTAAAGATTTAAAACAACATCAGGATACAACAAGGCATTGTTTAAAGTAATACTATAATATCAAGATTCTGCATTGGAGTGAGTACGAATATATCGTTGAAATTAAACTTAGAATAATCTCAAATATTCTGACCGTTTTAATTGGAGAGGAAAACAATGCTTACAGACAGAAAAGTGCATAATTATTGGGTTAGTGTTAATATTTGTTCGTTGCACGTAATTATTTGTTCCTCTTTAAGTAAATGAAGTTTTCAAAGCTTTTGCATCACACACAAAATTAAATAAGTCATGAGTCATAAGTGACTGGGAGGTTTGGTAGAGAAAAAAGTGACTAATTCCATTAAGAACAATATGGTGCAGATTGCTTCAGCGTTGACTTTTCTATTCTCAAACGATTTGATTCTTTAATAATATGTTGACTTGGTTGGGTTCATGCTGTTATTTTATTGGAGTTTTGGCACCAAACTATTTGTTGAAACTGCTTAGACCATGTGCCAAAAAAAAGCTGGATAAGTGTTAGGCAGACAAATGTACTCACTTCATCTGTCCTAATCCCTTTTCCTAATTACAGTATCTTTTGGGTTGTTTTTGGACAGATCGAAAAGATAAAACTAATCACATAGGGAATTGTAAAATATAATTTCGTTTAACAATTATTTATATATGGCTAAATTTAAATGTTTAAATAGTAATTAATGAAATAAATATAACAAAATGAAATGGAATAAAGTAACTTTTTTTTTTAGATGAAGTGAGAAAAGAAACTAATTCCATCCTACCTCAAATTGAAAGGCAAGGAAAAGGAAAATATTAAACAAAATAACATAAAATGTATCTTATCAGATCTTATTTTAAATAATCCAAATAAACTAAATGTCATTCTGTTTTGTTCGACTTTACTATGTCAATTCAAATATATTCTCACGCAACTTATGTGAGGCAAACATGAAACATCTTTCTCTAACATAGCCTTATTAACAACTTGTTAAAAAAAAAAAAAAAGCCTTATGAACAACATATTTCTTTTCGTTTGCTATAAAATTTGACAATTGAAATGTTTGGATAAAATTTTTCAAAAGTACTTTTAAAAGAGAGAAAAATGAAATGAATTTTTTTATAAGTTAAAATTGACTTAAGGATAATTTAATTTATAGAAATTATCTCATACTAGCTTCTATAAAAGACAATTTATTATAAAAAAAATTTATTTCTCTTTTTTCTTTTAGAAATATTTTCAGATAATTTTATTCAAACTAACAAATTACTTCTTTAGAAATATTTTCTCTCCTTTAGTATTTTCACATTAGTGAAAATCTTATATTTGTTAACCAAACCCGAGAAACGGACCCCATCATGGCTGATAATTACATACATTATCCATTTTATAATATATATATTTAAATAAATTATGTCACTCATTTAAATTATTTTATAGAATTTTTCCTTAAAAAGCGTATTTTATGATATTAAGAAAATAAAAAATAATTCATCAATTTTGTTCTAATTTAAAGAAAACTTTCCTCATTTTAATTTTTGATGTTTTGATTTTAGATAATGAGAAGATAGAATCCCAATTTTTTTTTTCAAGAAATCAAACTGAGCCCAGAAGAATTGAGCCAAAATAAAAAGGCACTTGCTATTTATATTCCCCCCCCCCCCCCCCCCCCTTTTACATTCTAATTATCCTTTATATCTTTTTTTCTTCTTAAAAGAGTACACCCCTAGGTACTTATTTTTCTTTCTGGAAATGTATTTTCAGAATATCATATATCTATTCCACAAATATATTTTTAGAACTATATATCATATTTTCAAACTATATTTTTGGAATAAATATATATTATTTCAAAAAAAAATATTTTTGATAATAATAAACTTAAGATCGTCAACATTATAAACCTTTATCTTACACTCTCATTTTTATTAATCTTATTTTCATCTTATCATTAATGTTTTTTAAATCATATCTAAAATCTTATTTTTATTCTACCTTATATTATTCTTTAAACCCTAATATTAAACACTAATATTGAACCTCATCTTCATTGTATAAATTTCAGTTTTCCTTCATAAATTCTTCTGAGTTGTGCATTGTCTTTGGTACAGTATTTAATTGTTGATTTGATTGTGCATCACCAATTTGTATTCATAACACACTTTCTCCAATGTGTCCTACAATACACTGTCTTCATCTATAGAGTATTGGTATACATAGTTTTCTGCATCGGCCACATCTACCTTTTGGTTGATCATTCATATATCATATTCCAATTCAATGATTCATAAAAGGTAGATATATACATGAATCATAAAAAAGATACCAAGAACAAACACATTTTTTTTTTTAAAAATGCTTCACGTCTTATATAATTGCTTCATAAAATTTAATTTTAATATATTAGCTATTAGCAAAATTTAGATTGAGTCAAAAAATTTACAGTGTTGAAATCTTTGTAGATGAAATGTCGGGATCCATTAAGAAGTTCGTTCTTGTTTATGATAAATTAAGTTTAACTCTTAAAATAATTATTACAAAAGTTAATCACTAATCAATTATATAACAGTTTACTATTAGATGGTAGTATAAAAATATAATATTGTCAATATATATATATATATATTAAAATATTATTTAATTTAAAAGCATGAAAACAAAAATATATGGAATATACTATAAATTAAATTTTAAAGTTAAACTTAATTTATCATAAGTAAGAACGAGCTTCTTAATGGATCTTCGACATTCCATCTACAAAGATTTCAACACTTTTGATGAAGTTTGGTATAGCATTTCCGAAATTGTATTTTTGTCTATACCATGTGGTGAAGATGAGATTAAAAATTAGGATTTAAAGAACAACAAAAGTAGAATAAAAAAAATTGGTAGGGTTTGCAGAACACTAATAATAGGATAAAAATAAGACTAAAAAAAGACGAGGATGTAAGATAAGCATTTATAACTTCAATGATCTTAAATTTATTAATACTAGAAATGTCATTCCATAATAACATATGCCTATTTTGGAAATGTGTTTTTAAATTTATGATTAATAGTTATGGAAATATATTTCCAAAATGGATATATGATATTCCGAAAAGACACTTCTAGAAAGGAAAATGGGTTCCCAGGGGTATACTCTTTTGAGTAAAAAGGATATAATGGGTAGTGTGACTTAGCAAGATAGAGGTGTAAATAGTAAGTGTCAAAACAATTGCATGAACAGTACCTCAATGGAAAAGTGACGTGAATAATTTTTCTTCAGTAGAGTAACGTGAATACGCTGTTAGATACAAAACGATGATTGTCTGTTAGATAAAAACCATGACAAGTTGAGTTGATCTTTATCCTTTTTTCCTAACATAAGCAAAATGTGAAAACTAAGTGACGTGAATATGCACATAGTGGGGCATGCTGAGCATCTTTGTTTTGAAAATTTAGCCCTCATATCATTCCCTTCAAATCATCATTCCACAACATGAGGTTTATATCATAAACCAGGCAGACTCTTTTTTCTGCAACATTCAATTCATTTCTAAATATGGGTAAGGTTACATCTAACAGTTGTCCACAAATTCTGATGCAATTAAATAATTAATGAGCTTACTCATTGGTTATCACTCTTGATCTCGTGAATTCATGCAAATTTCAATTCTCTACTTTAACGAATCTGGGTACAACAATGAAACATACCCACGGAGGCAAGACGTAACTAGGACAAACAAATCATACGTGTTCTAACATGCATGCAAAAACAGAACTGCAAACAATATCCCTTCATTTGCTTTTTCTGTATTTAAAAATCCTCATTTACAAGTTCTAGCATCTACAATCATCAGTATTAGACTAGTTAGAGGATCAGCGCCTAATCAGATCGTCTAGTTTTTATTACACACGAAAAAAAGCAACCAAAGACAAAGTACATATAGAAATATTTGGCCCAAAGATGACCTGGGGTGTGTTTTGAACAGTGAGATGATATTATGAGCAAACCTTACATCATCTAGGCATCACTGCTTAGTTGTAGAAGCAGAAGCAGAAGTTAGGAATCTCATGAGGAAGCTTGAGAAAGACCAAATCCAAATCACAATAAGGAGACGAATGACATTTGAAATTGTTGCCAAAGAACCACTGGCTACAGGCAGTTTGCTATACTCCATCTTAGCTTCAAATGACATAACTGTTAGAAATTTTGCTGCTCGATGAATTTGGTGCAATCTATATGCCTGCGCATTAAACAATTTATTAGTTTGTCAATATGAATAATCAATTTAGAAGCAAGAATAAGAGTATTTGAAAATTTTCAGTTAAGAAGAATATTTGACAATTTTCAGTTGATTAAGAGCCAGTGCAACAGAGAACTGAGGTAATTTAAACTTTAACAAACTCTAAGAATCCGACAATCAAAATGTTTAGTGACACCAATTTTATCAGGCATGCAAAATCCATGGAGATTAATCAAAGAGGGTATTCGGATTGGTCTTACATGAAAGATAAAAGGAATAGCAACCCATGATGGTGAATTCCAATATCTTGCAATCTGCTGATATTTGAATTGGACAACTATACCAACCAGGTATGGAACAAGAGTTGCAGGAACTACAGGGCCAGTCCATGGCCAGGTCAAACCCATTGTGACCATTGGAATTGAAATACTAACCAGTCTAGGTACCACCAGGGCAGTATCAAAAGAGATTCGCTGTTCCAATTGTAGGCTCAGAGTATTACTGTTGTTTGCAGAAGGATCCAGTTGTTTGGGTCTCATTAAACGGTCTAGCAGAAGAAGAAAAACCGCAACTCCACAATAGAAAATTGCATCCGTGAAGAATAATAGGAGGAAAACTGGAGATAAAAAATGAATGGAAGTTCAGAGCTCGACATTAAGTAAAAAGAAGGAACAAATAAAAGATATTATAAAATAACAATATTTAAAGCAAGCAAGCAATGGGACATTCCAGTGTTTGGGGATATTCAGCTCAAAGCTGCCAACATTGTAGGAAGGATGGGTCAAACCAATGTACTTGTTGAACAACTCAATTTCAAGCTCAATTGAAGTTCATTTATGTTTGTTCAAATCTTACATATACAAGTTTGAACGGTTTCTTTGCTTGACTATATATATATATATATATATATATATATATATATATATATATATATATATATATATATATATATATATATATATATACACAAGTTCACTTATGTTTGCAATTCGATTACGCAATTGTTTGTTATTCATTGATTACATGCTTATAACTTGTCCACAATCACTTAAACTTGATTAAAATGGGGGGCCTATGACCTGTGAGGAGAAGGGGGGGAGGGGGAGGTCGGCAAAGGGTGGGTATTAAGATATGATAAATATGATGGTTGGAAATTATCAATTTATTGTACAGTTATTAGCTATTTATAGCTGTCAATGGAAAGGAAAAGAGAAGTATTTTTCAGAAAATTAAAATAAAGTACAATTTCAGACAAACATAAACAAACCAAGTTCACACACGCAAATCGCCTTAGTTTTAACTCCACATATTTTTTCTGTGTAGTTCAATTCTTCATTTATGTTCAATTGTCCTATGATTCTTACCAAATGTTTTTTACTTATATCATGAAGCAAATGAATGGTTCCTAGTCACGCTACTAACAAGAGATAGACTACACCTTATAAATGCTAAATCATGTATATTGCAGGCAAAGCAACACATCACAAAATATAATTTCTTTAAAAGAAAAGTTAGTTCCTCACTTGTTAATGATGAGTTTCCAAAAATTTTAGGGATTACTTCGGGCAAAAAATGTTGAGGATAAAGGAAAGAAGCAACGAGGACATAAGGGACCATAAACGATGACATGCTGATCCGAGTCCTTTTTGAATTTGATGAAATGACTTCATTATCTCTGTTAAATGGACGGTTACAGAATGAGACAACTGGCTTTCTTCCATTCTTTCCTGATATATGAAAACATGAGTTGCCAATTGGAAAGATGTCTTTAGGAGCTCTTTGGAGACAACTGATTTGTGAGTGATCCTCAGAGCCAACAACAAACGCAGTCTGCAGTTTCTGGAGCCTTGCTCTTAACTTTGGTACTCCAAGTATATGCCCATATGATTTGTCTAACCATGACATAAATGCACAAACAGAAATATGTTAACTGAGATCACCTCCAGAAAGTGCATACCAATTATTTCAAAGCTAATAATATATTTAGTTAAGAAATCCAATAGGAATCAATCATATCAAAATAGCTAATTCTTCAAACAATGAAGATTGATGAATCGGTAGTTAACTCAGAAAAATTACGGAAAAACAGTAAATTTCCGAAATAGACTCAACAAACAAGCAAGCTACCTTGATCAGAAATGGTCAGGAAAGCAACACTTTGCTTGTTGACAAACTGCGATAACCTCAACTGAAAATCGAAGGGAAAAAATGATGTAAGTGAAAAACAAAATAGTAGTTAAACAATTTCCAATGACAGCATAAAGAAAAAAAAGAAGAAAAAGATTCTATAGACATTTGACAGTAGAATTGAAACTAGTATACGGAACGAACGGTTCACATTTCACACATTGATTTTACTCTCACCAATTTTGGGGAAAATAAAGCTAATATAGATTTTCTTGAATCTGCATCATACGATCTTTATATGTGAGCAAACAATATTAACTCGAATGTTATAGTTCAAGAAAACAATATTACAGTAGCAATTGAAAAGCTTCATCATAACGGAAAGTCAGTACAAAACAAGTAAAACATACTGAGATAAATGAACGAGAGAGCGAGGTAGGTACCTTGGGATTTGCATTGAGTTGGAAGTGACGGAAAGGAGAAGAGGAGCAACTGATTATGGCTGCCATTGGTGATTGTAAGAGTCAACGACTAACACCTTTGATATTTCGTAAGCAAGAAAATGATGAGTGGTGAGTGTGTGTGAGAGAGAGAGAGAGATCAGAGATGCTTTCTTTCAATTTGATTTGTTTGGAGTTGGGTGGTTTTTTGGCCATGGTAACCTCATTTATATATGTATGTCCTTCGCGCCATCGCGATGCTACTAGTTTTGCAAATTGTTACTTCCTCCGCAAGCAATATATGTTTAAACATTGATGAACAAAATATAAGTTTAACATTGATGAATAAATTATCATGGTGAATATTTTGCATTATGTCATGATGACAAAAAAATCACATTTAACATTTTTATTATTGAAGATGTCTTTTTCAACTAAATTATTTTTCTATTTTGAAAATGAGACTCATAAATAAAATTTAAGAAAAATAAAAAAATGTTTGATTTTTTTAGAATAGTGTGTTTAAAATCAATATTACCAAAAAAGTTCAATACGTTTATAATCAATTATCATGAAAAAGTCTTGTTACTTATGAGGACAAATAAATTTTATTTCCACTTATTCATAAATTAATACTGCTTATAATTTATTAACTTCTGTTTGGACTTATGATGAGATTGAATCATATTAATTTATTAACTTTTGTTTGGACTTTGGAATTGAAGTATTTTAATATTTAAATTTAATAACTATATTGAAATACCTTGATTAGTATAATTGTATAGAAATGTGAATAGTTTTAGTTTTGATCTTTAAATTCTTTTTTTTAGAAAAATGTTTGACTAAATAAAAAAAAGTTAAAGCTAAAGTGTTCTTTTTTTATAAATATTTTTAAGCTATTTTTTATTTCTTATAGTAAGTATTCATGAATATTCATGCATAATGTGGATATTAAAAAAAGAAATATTATGAGTACATGTGCAAATATGGAGATAGGGATGAGGTGAATATTTATGTGACAGGGAAAGTAGCAAGGAAGTACTATCCATACTCGCCTTGTCTCATTGGCATTCCTAGTAGGGATCATGTTAGATATCTTTGTTTCAAAATCTTAGGAATTTGGATTAATTATATGATATATGATTAATCATCTTTAAAAATAGAATTAATTAAGTTTTTAGCTCCTAATTTTTTAAAATTTTGAATTTTAATCCCTAAACAAAACTTTTAACTGGTCAAGGTCCTTAATCATTAGAAACCTCAAGGGAGGAGTCTAAAAAAAAGAAAAATAAATCTCAAGGAAGGATGATGATATACCTACTGTGACTCATAGGAACTATTTTAAAAGTAAGGAATTATTTTTTTAAAAAATGACACATATAAGGAATAATTATAAAAAAATCTATAAGAACCAAATCGAAATCATGTGACTCATAGGAACTATATTCATATTTTAACCCAAACACATTTATTACCTGAAGTATCATAAAGAAAACATCATAATAACATATTTGGAACTTACGTATTACTTTCTTTTAAAAAATAACAATTTTTTAAACTCGATCTTTTAAAACGACAATATTGGTAGTAGGTTGTATAAAGTTAAATTTATTACTAAGTCATAAAAATTTAAATTTCAACATCTACATATGAAAAGTCATCGCTTTTTTTACTTTTTACATGGATAATTGTTTGTTAATTAGATGAAATTCGATTATGTTCTGCATCCATTTAACGTACCAATTCATTTATTTGAACAACCTAAAAAGTTATTCTATTGAATAGCCTTTCTGCTTGAGATTTCAACCCATTCCCTTCAAAATATCATTCCACTATTACGTTTAACTAAGCATTTGATTCTTTTCTAGATGCGGGTAAGATTACAATTAATCAGATTTACACGTGGTTATCACCCTTGTTCTCGTGAATTCGTGCAGATTCAATATTCTACTTCAACGTTAAACGAATGTGGGTACAACTTGCAAACATACAGAGACAAGAAGTAACTAGGACAAACAAATAGAACTGCAAACAATATCCCTTCAATTGTGTTTTCTGTATTTAAAATCCTCATTCACAAAATCTAGCAACCACAATCAGTATTAGACTAGTTAGAGGATCAGTGCCAAAAAAAGAAAAGTAACCCAAGTACATATAGAAATATTCGGCCCAAAGATAACCTGGGTGTGTTTTGAACAGTGAGATGATATTATGAACAAACCTTACATCATCTAGGCATCAGCATCACTCTTGGTTGAAGAAGCAGAACGTATGAATTTCATGAGGAAGATTGAGAAAGACCAAATCCAAATCACAAGAAGGATCTGAAGAACGGTTGCGAGTCCTAACCAAGTACTGGGGGTTAAAGGCAGGTTGCTATAGACCGTCTCAGCTTCCGCGAGGTCAAATAACAGAAATGTCAGCGTAAGTGTTGCTTTATGTATTTGGTGCAATCTATATACCTGCGCATTTTTAACAATTTGTTAGTTTGTCAATCTGAATCATCAATTGAGAATCAAAAATAAGAATTATTTAAATTTTCAGTTGATTAAGAACCAGTGCAAGAGACAACTAAGGTAAAAAAAAAAATTTTAACAAACTGAAAGAATCAACCAATCAAAATGTTTAGTGACAATTTTTAATAAAGAGGGTATCAGGATTGGTCTTACATGAAAGATAAAAGGAATAGCAGCCCATGAAGGTGACTTCCAATACAGTGCAAGCATCTCAAATGCGGATTGGACAAATACACCAACCAGGTATGGAGCTAGAGTTACAGGAACTACATGGCCATTCCATGGCCAGGTCAAACCCATTGTGACCATTGGAATTGTGATACTAAGCTGTCTAATCATCATGGAAGCAATGGAATAGAAGTATTCCTTTCCCAATTGTAGGCTCAGAGTATCACTTTTGTTTGCAGAAGGATCCAGTTGTTTGGGTCTCATTAAACGGTCTAGTAGAAGAAGAAAAACAGTAACTCCACAATAGAAAATTGCTTCTTGTGAGAATGAAAGGAGGAGAGCTGGAGAATGGAGATAAAAAAATGAAAGGAAGTTCAGAGTTGGGCATTAAGTAAAAGAAGGAATAAAGAAAAGATAATAAAACAACATTTAAAGCAAGCAATGAGACATTCCAGTGTTTGGGGATATTCAGCTCAAAGCTGCCATCACTGTAGCAAGGATAAATCTAACCAATTTACTTGTTGAACAACTCATGCAAGGTCAATTGAAGTTTATTTATGTTTGTTCAAGTCTTACATATACAAGTTTTAACGGTTTCTTTGACTGACCAAGTTTGAACAGTTTAAACCTACTAATAATGTAGCAAATTCAAATAGTATATTATAACTACTAGTTCACTTACGTTTGCAACTTGATTATGCAGTTTTTTGTTATTCATTCTTGCCAACTGTTTTGTAATTAAATCATGAAACAAATGAATCTTTTTCCATTCATCAAGGACGTTGCTTTGAACAGGCTTATCAATGCAAGAAATACACTACACCTTACAAATGCTAAATCATGTATATTGCAGGCAAACCAACATATCACAAAATAGAATATCTTTAAAAGAGAAGTTACTCACCTTTTGATACCGTGTCTCCAAAAATGCTACCGAGTATTTTAGGCAAACAGGTTAGAGGAAAACCAAAAGAAGCAGCAAGGACAGCAGGGCCAATAAACCATGATAAGGTGTTCCGAATCCTTTCTGAATCTGATGAAATGACTTCATTATCTCTGCTAAATGGACGGTTACAGAATGAGACTGCTGGCTTTCCATCATTTCCTGATATATGAAAACATGAGTTTCCAATTTGAAAGGTGTCTTTAGTAGCTCTCTGGAGACCATTGATATGTGAATGATCCTCAGAGCCAACAAGCAGCGCAGTCTGGGGTGTCTGAAGCCTTGATCTTAACTTTGCTACTTCAAATATATGCCCACATGATTTGTCTAACCATAACATAAATGCAACAAACAGAAAAAAGTTAACAGAGGTCAGCTCCAGAAAGTGCATACCAATTTTCCATAGCCAATAGTAACATAGATTTATTTAAGAAATCCAATAGGAACCAATCATATCAAAAGTGCTACTTCTATAAACAATGAAGATTCATGAATAGGTAGTTCAGAAAAATACGGAAAAACGGGGAAAAATTCAGAGTTAGCCCCAATAAATAAGCAAGCTACCTTTAACAGAAATTGTCAGGTGAGCAACATTTTGCTGGTTGACAAACTGCAATAACCTCAACTGAATATTGAAGGAAAAAAATTATGTAAGTGGAAGAATGAAGATACAGTAGTAGTTTCCGTTGGCCTTCCTAAAGAAAGAGTAAAGAAACCGAAACTGCCAAGAAAACAGTATTAGCGAGAAAAAGCTTCATCGTAACGCAAAGTAAGCACAACACTCAATTTTGCGATGAAAGATAGAGATAGAGAGAGCGAGGTGCGTACCTTGGGATTTGTGTTGAGTTGGAAGTAACGGAAAGGAGAAGAAGAGGAGCAATCGATTATGGCAGCCATTGGTGATTGCAAGCAAGAAAATGGTGAGTGAGAGAGGCTTTCTTTCAATTTGATTTGTTTCGAGTTGGTTACTTTTTTTTGGAAATCGTTACTTCCGCTGCAAGCTATCCGCATTCAGCATTCCAATGTAAGAAGAAGAAAATATCATTTCCCCCCCTGAAAATATAAGTAAATTCTAATTTTAATTAATTTAATCTTATTTAATGAAATCACTCCTAAAATATATTTTATTTTCAATGAGACTTTGATTCGGTTGTATTACATATTTAACGTGAATGGAGAAAATATAACTGGAAATTGGAAGTGAATATTTCATTAAACTTACGTTCGATATGACTGAAATAAATAAAAATGAAAGTGAAAATGAATAAAAAGATATGACAGCTAAGAGACAAGATTGTTTAATGTGATTTTGTATAATTGCATTCCATTTCATTAAAAATTATATATTTTATTACTTACAAGTAATTTCTCTAATTCTCTAAAAAAATCTCTACTTGAATACATATAAATACAAAATATTACATGCAAGTGAGTGTTTAATTTCTTGGAAGAAATTAAAATTTTGTTAGCTTTAATGTTTAGATAAATTGAAATTTGATAATTGAAGGAATTTTGAAGAGAGAGAAAAACTTAATTGATGAAGGACATGTTTGATTAACTGTTCAAAAAGTAGTTATGATTTAATGTAATTTTGAAAAGTAAATTTAATTTTGTGACAAGCTTGCTTACCTTGAAAAGTATGTTTTCAAATTAAAATTTTATTTGAAAATTCAATTTTGTATAAATAAAACTTAGTTATCTTTGCAAACTTAAGTTTAACTTAAATTAAGTTTTCAAACTTTTAATCCAAATAGAATAAGTTTTTGATAAAGGAATCAAAAACTTGTTTTCTCACCTTACATTAAAGTTTTCTAAAATTAAATTGGGCCTCCTCACTCATGAACCCTTGATTATGGCCTCTCAAAACAATTCCTCTGGTTGGCCCTAACTATAAGTCCTTAATTCTCTTTCCTTCAAATGTTGTGTTTGTGAACCCGTTTCAAATGATTGGCACAAATTTAACGTTCCGCTTTGTGAGAAGTAACCTTTTATTACTTTAAAATGAACCTACATTTGAAGCACTACATTACCTCTAACACTTGTACACAAATTCAGATGCAAATCATACAATTAATTAGCTTTGCACCTGGTTATCACTCCTGTTCTCGTGCATTTGTGCAGATTTCAATAGTCTACTTAAACGTTAAACGAATGTGGGTATAACTTGCAAACATACACAGAAGCAAGACGTAACTTGGACAAACAAATAGAACTTCAAACAATATCCCTTCAAAGAGAGAATGAGTGGAGAATTTAAGTAGTGGAAATGATTGGATTTTTTGTCAAATAAATTTTAGTGTAGGCGGTTACTAACATATTCTAACTAATTTTTTTAGTGTAAGTTACTAACATATTCTAACTAAAAAAGAGGTATGAATATGTTAGCAATATCTGTCTATATAAAACAGAGGTCACCTTCACAAAGTGCATACCTATTTTCCATAACCAATAATGCAGTATTTATTTAAGAATTCATTAGGAACCAATCATATCATAATCGCTAATTCTTTAAACAGTGAAGATTGAAGAATTGTGGAAAAAACTAGTGTCTACATTCGGGAATGCTTGAGTACATGCTATCATTTAATAAGAACTGGAAATAGAAAATATAGATTTTCCATTAAACTAAAAATAATGTGTAGATAAACAGATAAATCTTAAATTTCTAAATAGATGGTTGAAAATAAAAATTATACTTATTAATTTTATTAGTAAATCATTTAATTTAACTTAAAATATATTTTGTAAACTATAAATATAGAATAATTTTTTGCCAAAGAATAATCTCAAACCAACACATTATACATATTTATTAAATAAAATTATAATTTTATTTGAAACAGAAAATAAATAAATTTTATATCTATATTTTTT
>PYAF01002790.1:461976-474596 GCA_007407185.1 Glycine tomentella
TAAAAATTTATAAATTAAAAATATTTAATATATAAATATTTTTTATTTTATTTTATATATTTTAATTTTATTAATTTATCATTAAATTTCATAAATTAATATATCAATTATTTACATCAATTATTTTGTAAATTGATTTTAATATAGGGTTTATTTTACTGTAATTATATAAATTATGTAAATTTTTCTTAATATTAAATTATTTTTACTCTAACTATATAAATTAATAAAACTTTAATATTTAAATTTTTAGGATACATGTTAATATTTTTGTTTTAACTATAAAAAATTATTTAGTAAATAATTTTTTTAATACCAATTATATAAATCAAGAAAATTACATAAATTAGTATGTAAATTATTTTATGTATTTATAATTTTATATATAAATAATAAATTTTTTAATTTAATTATAAAAAGTAATAAATTTTTAATTTTTTATGTTATTTAAATGTAATTTAAATTTACGTAATTGGTATAAACCATATAAAATATTTTTTCTTAAATAATCTATATATTATTTTATGTATTTTTAAAAAATTATAATAAATGAAGTTAATATAGACATTCTTGAATCTGCACCAGCCGATATTTATTGATATGTGAAACTGAAGAAAGTGAAAGATTGCATAAAAATCGTAAATCCACAGAATGCGGTTGTGATAAAAGTTGAAAGAGCCGGGGATTTTGAGAAATTGACAGTTAGATGAATTCTGAAAATGTTTCAATTAGTATTCCTAAAGAAAGAGAGAAAAGAGACTGAAACTCGGGTGAAAGAAAACAGTATCAGCAAGGAAAGCTTGATCGTCAAGTCATGTAGCATGCACAACACACAAGTCCAACAGACTCATACTAATTTTTTCTTTAGTCTTAAATACTTTTATTTTTATAAATATATGATTTTTATATTTCTTTTTTAATAAATTTTATTTTACATTAAATCTCTAATAAAATAAAATATTTATTTTTGATACTTGATATTCTGTATTGATCTCTAATAGATTAGCAAATTTTATTATATTTCTTAATAAATTAGTGACTTTTTTATGAGCTAAATTAAGAATTTTATTTTACTTTTTACTAATAACAAATGAAAAAAAATTTATCAAAAATAAACATAGAATTTGCCAAGTGTCAAATATATATATATATATATATATATATATAATTTAAAATATTTTAAAAAAATTATTCTAAAATCGAATGGAAAAAAAATCTTTTTTTTCACTAACCTCTAGTAAAAAAAAATAATAGACAAATTATCTTTCGATTATTTTAACTTTTTAGATAACGAATCGTGAGATATTAAAGAATTATTTCAAATAGAAATAAGAAAGAGTATTGGATCAAAACTAAAATTTTGTTTAGTAGGAATTCAAAGCAAAAATTTATTAAAAAAAATATATAAAAATTGAATATTTATTAAGAATAAAAATTTATTTAAACTTTTTCTTTATTTAATTTAGCTATAAAAGAAAGAACGAGAGGGCGAGGTGCGTCCCTTGGGATCTGTGTTGAGGTGAAAGTAACGGAAAGGAGAAGGAGAAACCGACTATGGCGGCCATTGGTAACTGGAAGGGTTAGTGGCGAGTGTCCGAGAGAGAGACCTTTTGGTTTGCTATTATCATTTAGACTATGTTTTGGAGAAACCCCACACTCCCACAGACTCCTCCAATTTAAGCTTTACAACATTTTTCATCTTTTTAAATTTTTTACTTCATTGTAATTATTAAATATCATTTATTAAAAGAGCACAAATAACTCAATTTGAGTTTAAATTATTAAACCAAGGTAGGCTATTGACATCAAAAAAATCACTCCTATTCATCGTCTCTGTCCAGTTTTATCAAATATCAAACGCACGCCAGGAGAGAAAAATAATACAAAATAAGTGTTTGGACTTTGGTAGCTCACGTCTTTTGCTGAATTTCTGACTAGTCAGTCATTATCTGAATTCAAATAATAATTTTTTTTACTCATACTGCGCAAACGCTTGAGCACATTTCATATATTTTCCACCAAAAAATACGAGGAAAAGGGCACCGTGGAACACACATGTTCTCTATTTGGTATCCTTGTTATCCCTAGCCATAGACACGTTGAAACATGTCAAGTATTCCATACTTTCATTAAGAAACAAAATGCCATCAAATTACTAATTTCCAATCAGATACACTAGAAAAATAACAATCAACCACAAGGAATTCTATCCACGAAAACCCTTTTCTGCCCCCAGCATCCCCACAAAAACGGGGACACCATCTTCATCGTTCCTTGCCCTGCTGAATACATGCTGACCATCAGAAGATAATTAATGCGCCTGCATTTACAAAAGTCAAACGAATCTGGAACCTAGACTGCATATACCTGAAAACACGGCTGAATATAGCAGCACAGTTGATGGATGGATGGATGTATGTATGGAATTCTGATGGAAGACACAAAAGACTGCCTTAAGAAAGTCTCTCCACTACTGATTAACTTGGCATCTAATCAAAAGCTTCAAAACCACCCTGGCGTCCATAAGAGTTCCCCTCACCTCAGCGTGAGTGAGTTTGACCTCTCTCCCTAAATCTTCCCCCACCATGGTTACCATTTTTAGGTCGCTCATAGTTGTCTGATTTGCCATCATCATATGAACCAACAGGGTGATACTCATAATGCAAGTTTGGGCCCTGCCTTTCTCGGTTTGTAGGTTGATTATAATGTCTGTTATCTTTATCTTGGGTTGGTGGCTTTGAATCTCCATGTAATTCATGTCCTCTTCGAAACCGATTCTGGTTTACATTTTTGCCAGACCCAGAAGATGGGTGTTGATCGTGCAAAATATCTGCACTTGTTGCAGACTGCTCAACTGAGGTAATAGATACCTGATTTGGGGAGTGATGATGCCTCTTTGATGGAGCACTTTTTCTCTCTCTTTTACCCTCTTGATTCCCAAAATGGGGAACTTCTCCGGCCCTGCTCTTTTCAGAGACTGATTGATCAAGGAAAGGTTGGGAGACGTGAGCATTGAAACTCTTGCCACGGCTCACTGGAAGAGATTCCCCATCATGAGTGGGATCCTTTTTGTTAGCTCCAACAACTACTGAGCTAACATTTTGATCACTTGATACGTTTCCTCTGTGGTTATTAGATGCTTGATATTTAGGTTGCCATTGAGACATCAAACGTTCCCTGACAGCTCGATTTTCTTTAGAAGCCACCACACCAACATCAGGTTGACCGTGCTCAGAGGATGAAATACATGTTTCAACTTTCTCTGCCTCCCCAGAATTTTTTTTGTTATCAACATCACGGTTCCCCCCAGCACCCCTGTGTCCTCTGAAAGGGGCCCGCCTCCCTCTACTTGTTGCTGGATGATCTTTAATAACAGGTGCTGAGGCCAAAGCCGCTGTATCATTGCTGTTAGAATTGTTTGAACCATCAATATCACCAGAGTCATTAAAATGCTTTGTTTGCCCTTTCACAAAGCTTACTTCAGACTTCTGATCATGATGATGCTCTGTTTGTCTCCGAACATTTGGTTCAGAGTTTGAATCATGGTCCAGTACATCATGCACATTAGTTGATTCTGCTATATTTCGTTGCCGCCATGATCCATGCGCTTTTCCCTGCTTAGTATGCCTTCCATCTCTGTTTTTAGACTCCATTCCAGAACCCACTTTTCCAACAACTAAATTGATCTGCTGAATGACCTGGGGGCCCTGTGATGCAGAATCAAGTCTGCCAATGCTATCATCAGTAGGAGCCTGACTGCTTGTTGAAGCTACCTGTTGTATGTTTCCTTGCTGAGCCATTTCTTTTGCAACGGGTTTTGGAATATACCTCTCCATTTCAGCCCTCTTATTTTTAAAATTATGCACCTGCTGCTCACTCTTTACAGGATTAACTGCCTCAATTTTACTTTTCTCACTCGATTCATCCATGATCTCACTCTTGCTCTGTGGTTTAACAGGTGCCCACATCACGGCATCAGTCCCATGGGATTTCTCTGCTGGTCTATTGGCCTGCATATTTCTTGGCATCCTACGAGAATGCTGTGATTTCCACTGGCTATTCATTTTACCAGGGGATTCCTCATTTGCTAAAGATTTGTGTTGCTCTGAAAACTGATTTGGATCTTTAGAAAAGGGAGCTGGCTGAAGTGAGCCCTGATCTAACTCAAAGTCAGAAGCCATAGACTTATCAATTTCAACTGAACTTTTGGAAAGATTGAATTCTTTTGGTATTGCCAATGGTAGTGCAGCCTGAGATGAACTTTCTTCATGTTTCTGTTTGTTTTTGCCATTCCTGATATTCTTCCTTTTCAGGTTTACTGAAGACTCAACCACAGCAGCTGAATTCATGGGTAAGTCAGAGCCACAGGCTGAACCAACATCATTTGTAACACCGCCAGAAGATAGAGAAACATCAACCCTTGTTTCATTCTCAACTTTCAAGGCAGTTGAGGTGGTAGAAACAACCTTTTCACTTGATGTTTTCTCCAAAGGAAGATTTTGCTTTTGTTTATAGTTCACTCGCTTCTGCTTCGAGGTGACATTGTTATGCACATTAATAGCATCAGCATTATTAACATCCTGGTGCATGGCTACTGCTTGATGATTCAGAACAGGCTCTTTGCCAGAATTCTTAAGTGTCTCCACAATTGGCTCACCAAACAAGACTGGTGATTTTTCCACTTTACTAATGCTGGGGTCATTTATCTGACAGATAGTAATGGTATTACAATTTACAGCTGAACTCACAGGTGCAAATTTGCCTGCTGCAGTTGTAGACTCAGAAGGTTGTAATTCCTCTTGCTTATTCTGGATGGCAGAATTTGTAGCATACTCTTTCTCTGTTGATCCATCCCCTGCTTGAGATCGCCTGTTTAACTCATCCAACTTTGCAAGGGCTTTAGCTTTTTGCTTTCTTATCCTTTCCTCCTCTTCTTCCTGCAGTTGCTTAGTCCGTTGCTTGGCTAACTCTTTTATTTTGGCACGCTGATGAGTATCAAAGTGCATTACGTAAGTATTAAATGCAGATAGTTAAGTGAGCAGTAAGCATAGAAAAGGTGTACACATTACCTGTGCATGGCTGTCAGCAGGATCGGACCTGGTCTGAACAGATTCTCCAATGTGCCTCGCTTTATTAAAGGATCCAGACCTATCGTAGGTCTGAACAGGTATTTGATGATTACCCACAAGAACATTAGATGTTTCCAACTGTCCACCTGATGAAGCTGAAGAATCTTCAACAGATTTCTTTCGCCAACCATCAGCATCTTGATTGTTTGATCTTCCTTTGTTACGATGGTCGCCTCTACCGTGCATTCCATGAGCAGCTTGCCTGTGAATAAGTACTTCAATATTTTTCAACAAGATTAATGAACCATATTTACAGCAGTAGAAACCTAGAAGTTATGGTCAAACCTGGATGTGGCTGTTCCAGTGAAAGATAAGGATTCAGAATTCTTTTCTGCAGCAGCAGCGCCCATTTCATGATGGGCAGGATTTATGATTTCTGTGGCATGGGTTCTTGCTGGAAACACAACATCTGCACCAACTGCATTTTCCACATGGTTTATAGGAGCATTACTGGCATGAATTTTATTCCTTTGCTCCTCTCTAATTCTAGCAGATGAATTATCCCTGGCTTTTGCGTTTAAACCCTCTATCTTTTGAATCAGGGTGGCATCTTTTGGAGCAGATGGTTTTAAGGGGATTTCTAGCATATCAGAGGCAACACCATCCAATTTCCTTGCAGAAATATCATCAGATTTTTTTATGTTTCCTGAACTTTTGGGAAATTTTGCCTTCATGACAGAACTACATATTTGATTTTCTGAAGACCGAGAAGAAACTTCCCCACGAGTACTTGTCCTGAAATCCTTCTCCTCATTCTTTCTGTAATTTGATCTCTGCTCATTCTCCCAAACAGTCATTCTTGGTTGACCCCTGCCATCAACATGTGTTGCATTGGTTGTCTCTGAATCCTCCCAATTTGTTGGTTCATTTTTCTCATCTGATTCATGATGCTTAAGAAGAACTCTGTAAGGTCCAGCAGTATCAGGAGGATGACCAGATTCCACTTGCTCTGAGGTCAATTGCTTCCCAGCATTACCATACCCACCAGATCTACCTTGTGAATTGCCAGGTTCAGGGGGATTTTGATTTGAGTACCTATTATAGACAGGTCCAGGAGCCATTCCCATGAAAGGAACATCTCGTTCATTTGAATTGCAATAGCCCATCGGAGGACTGTAATATCCCTCATAGGCCATTGAACCAGGAAAAAAGCCAGGTCTCATAGGAATGCCTGGACGAAAGGCATCGGGCATATGAGGCCTGTAGACATCTCCATTCTTATGGTGCCCTCTTGGTCCAGCAACAGGAGGGGGAACTGGGGGTGAGTTTGCAAGACCAGTAGGAGGCATATGTGGACGGTAATATGGAAATGGTTCAATTGGAAAGCCACTTGGAGGAACACGATTTCCAAATGGAGGACCACTAGGAGGACCCCTGAACCAAACACAGCCTTGAGGGTTATTTACGGGAGGACCATGCCAAGCATCATATGGTTGAGGAGGAATACCGGCATTTGGATAAGGATGGGAATTTCCCTGCCATTTCTCTATGCCTGGTCTCACACCTTCCTCGTTATAAGCCTGATTATCTCTCCTCCAAGAATTTACAGTTCCACCCTTAATATTTGTATTTACAGGAACATCATCTGAAATACCAGTAGCACAAAAGATCATCACAGAAGGAAGCAAAACCTATTAAGCAGAAAAGGGCAGAATAAAAATTGAACCAAAACATTAGTGTAAAAGCAAGAGCATGCACACATACCAGAAACAGGGGTCTCATTTATATCTTTCCTGAGTTCAGAAGACGAGTCAAGGTGAGCTTGAGAACTGTGGTCTGCCAATGGTTGATAAAAACATAATTTATTAAAAATTTGAAAAAAAACCCAGTAGTACACCTTAAGATACTAATGAAATTTCAATATTGTATGTTTTAAGGTAACAACATATTGCAGTATAACCATTCACAGACTAACAATAAAATTACAACAACCATATTTGTCCCACTTTAAAGCCAACGTGACCATATGACTGTACAAGATGCATTTTCATACTCCACTTTTACACAAAAACACTCATTTCAACACATATAGTGGAAGCTGAAAACTAAAAGTATGTATTCATAAAATATAAGTGAATCCTCTTCCAACCATTCCTAATATCATACATATAGCACTGTTTAGGGAATGTATAAAGGAATTTTAATTATAAAACCCAAGGACGAAATGTGCTGTCAATAAACCACATATATGTTAAAACCTTTAATCTTCTTGGGATAGTAATATAAAGAGGCTCAAAGTGTTTGAAGGGAATAATTGGTATCATCACAACATAAACAAGAAATCCTAGAACTTCAGTTAAAACCATTATATTGACTGTAACCACTACTAAACAATAAACATGTGTTTAAACAACTATGACCATAAAATGCACACCTATTGTCCATAAAAAACAGATATTCTATTTAAAAAAGAATTCATCATAATAGTTATACAGTGTATGATGATACCTTGCAACTCAGAATTCAGAACAGACTTATCTTTATCAGAACCAAGGGTTGGAAAGTCTCCAGAGCTTAGAGAAAATTCTTCATTCTTGGGTTGTGTAACTCCCTGCATTTTTGTACCAAACTATTATAAGCCGCAGGGCTAGCAATGCATGCAAAATAAAGGCAGCCATAGACAGGTGGACCTTAGTATACAAGGACAAAACATCTATTTTGATAGTATCCCAGAAAACAATGTATATACAATATGTTAGGAATATATATACCCAGGTCTTAATCATAGTCATACCAGAAGATAATAGGTCTTACCACATAAATACCAAATCATACCTACAAATATAAATGCATTATCACAAAAATTATACTCCACAACAAGGTGTGCACCTTCCTCAAACCGACAAAAAGTAGACAAGAATTGGATTTTGTTTTTCAAGTGCAAAATTCCAGTGACAATAATTGTAAAGATAAACATCTTAAACACTAGACTAAATCAGCCCATGATCATAGAAACAATGAATAGCACAACTACATTTTAAAAATTCTTAAAAACTTCATTCAAGTTTCAAGCAGAAGCCTACCAGTTTTTCTGTAGTCCTAGCAGCATTCCAAGCACCTGAATTTTCAGTTAAGGGTTCAGCAAATCGAGACAGCTGTGAGCTACCAGGTCTTGTTTCTGCACTGCGAGGACGCAATGATGTCAGTGAAGACTGATTTGTTGACAGTACCCCAGACGCTGATGACGGCCGAGAGTTTGACCCCCATGAATTAGCAGTAGGCTCAAGAACCCTATCACTGCCAGCAGTAGAAGGCCGTGTGCCACTTCCACCAGATGATGGACGGGCACTGAGGTGACTCGGCGAAATAGTACCACCATCAGTATTTGGGGACAGAGAAGAAGACCCCCATGCATTAGATGTAGAAGATGAAGATCTACTACCCCAGCTGAGTGTACCCCTAATAAAAAAAGATCACAGGCATCAATAATCTAAGACTAGAAGAACAAATGAAGCAGAAAAATTCATATTATTCAGGTCTATAGAATATATACTCACTTGGGAACAATCTCCACATTTGGGTTCAGACCATGATTTTCTAACCTTAAGAAAAATAAGAGGGAAAATTTTCAGATGGTAAACCAATCAGTTAACTGAAAACTGAAAAGAGAAGAGTGTTCAGCCAGAACTTAAATACCTCTGACTGGGTAAGTTGATAGGTTTTGGAACTGCAACTTTCCCTAAAACAGTCATACCACCTCTCCTGGAAGAAGAGGCCCATCTGCAACAGCATTAGCAGATTATCAATTTTAATTTTCTTTTAATCACTTAATAAGTTAATATTTATAACTCATGCACACATTGGGGGGAACTATGGTAGTTGATAACAAACTGAGTTACGGCCTAAGTCAGATAATGAGGCAAGATGGGACTTAGAACAACTATTGGATTTGGGCACAACGCCTGAAGAAACATTTAATCAAAATTCTAAATACTTCATTACAAGAGACAGCAATATACTGATATATGTAACAAGGAAGGGGAATTTGTTATGCTGAGTTCGCAAATCAAGTTAGAAGGTTAGCAGAATATAGGGAGGAGGAATGAGCATGTGCGGTATTTTTTTTTTTTTTCTCAATTCTTTTTAGAATAACACTCATAAACTGGTTTCTGGTATAGTGTTCTGTCAACTTAACATTGGAACCAAATAGATATATCTTCTAAAAAGAACATATCACTATATGATTTGCTTTCAAAACTCCAAAGCACAAAATTGGTTTTTGGGTACAATGAGACCACAGGACCTGCACACTACCCAAAATCCTCACCCTTAGTACATTTTTAGTGGCTTCAAAAGTGCACTCAAATTAAAACATACCTTCGCTCCCCACTCAACATGCTTGAAGTCATAGCCTAGTTGCTGCCACACGGTCATTCAATCCAATTGAAAGGCCTGATTAGAGAGACAGAGAAACAATTGATAAGACATATTGCAATGAATTCATACTGGTAAGAATTTAAGATGTATTATAATGCCAACATTAAACCTGTGAATGTTTAATAGAAATACTCTTTCTTAAATTTCAAGGAAACAGTGTGAGTTATATAAAACTAGTGAATTCTCAACATCCTACCCCATTGTCAACAGATTATAGTTCTAAATTTAGGATGCCATTCATCCATAACACCATTCTCATACATGCATTTCACACAGTCACCAAGTTAGGCCCACAAAATATTCAAATGTTAAATTTCAATGGCAGCAAAATCCATTGCTGTCTTCACTATTTTCTTCATTTATTACCAAATCTCACCAGTCTCCAATTGGAGCTGAGCCTATTTATAAAAAATGGTAAACATGACACACAGTTCATCTGCTCATGGTTCTCAGTAAGATTATTAACTTACACGAAATAGAATTAGATTCCTCTAAATTGCAGGGAACAGTTCAGAGGGTAAGTTAATTTTGTTGGTCATTGAAATAGTGGCAAAACACGTTGTATACAACACAATGAAATTCTTAAAAATCTTAACCATTGATTTTCCAATCAATGATTATACTATTTCATTTTACCCAATCAGCCAATCCCATTAAATGATTATGCTTGCAGTTTTCCCATCCACCTCATGTAGTAATGTTCTATTAAGGGTTTCTATTTCTAATCATATTTTCCACCAATGCATTTAATATCAAGCAGCTATATTCAAAGTTCAAATGACTACACAAAGAGCCTGAACTTCATGCAATGAATCAACTTATATACAAAACAGTCTTTCCTTCTGACCACGATCACTCTGTACTTGTTTATAGCACCACTTCACAAACATAGGCACAGCCTTTGCAGCAACAACCATACTTCTATATATACCATAATAACAACACCAAGTGTACCAAATAACAACATATTCCAAAACCGTTAACAGTCAATTCCACCAGAACCAATCATTTGTCAATTCCATAGTAGTAATCTTATCATCAAACCAGAGATCCAAAAGCAACACAAACTTTTCGACAGCGAGCGCTCCTCAACAATGCTATCATACGCAAGTTAAGCCCAACAACCACAGACGCACAATATCTTCAAAAATTCAGAAAACAGGCGTTCAAATGAAGTTCAACATATTCCACAAAAATTGCAATGAAAAGGCTTTTGGATCATTTTATTCCACACAAAAAATGTGAAAAATACAAATAAACGATTATACAAACAAAAAGGAAAAAAAAAACTTTTGCGATAAAACATGCTCTACACCGGTCCATTTTAATCTCCAACAACAAAAAATAAAAACATATTTATATCAAATCCCACAGCAGTTACAGTTGCAAAAATGCCAGTTCTAATTTCCCCCTCGAAATACGTTTTCTCTTATCTTCGTTTCCTCGGAATGAATCGCCGATGAATTATAGTTGTAAGAGGAAACGAGAGTATACCGGATACAACTGGAAAATCCGTCGCCTCGGAGAAACCCTAGAGAAGCAATTGCAGAAAGGTGAGAAGAGAGAAAGGGTAAAAAGGGAATAATAACCGATGGAAAGTTTGGGGGACTTTGGTGTAAGGTGTGGAGTGAGGTTGAGAGAGGGAGATCTGCGGGAGTTAGAAGCGATGGGTTTCGGATCGGAGCGGAAGAGAAGGGTTCGTTCGCGAGAGAGAGAAAAAAAGTGTTGACAGATTTAACAGTTGAGTTACCTTACCATCCGTGAGAAAGTTTGTTTATTCATATAGGGTGTAGGCCCACTCTACAAAATTACATTAATTAAGTTTTATTTTACACGTTATACCAAAGTTATACCACATTTATCAAATTTTAATATTTTATTTTATTATTAAATAATATACTTTTTATTTATAAAAATAAAAGATAAAAAGTTGTAGAATGGATAAATATTAGACTTTAAACTCCTACAATATGATCAAAGATTAAAAAATTATATTAATTCAAATGATACTGAATCGAATTTTTTTAAAATACTACGAACTAATAATAATATAATAATAAAATTGATTAAGAATTGTGTTTATATGTATTATCTTATTATATTTTATGAAGTTATTTTTTTTAAAAAAATGTTAGGACTGTAAATAGAAAGTACACCAAAATAATAATTTAATAATATCATATAAAATTGTTCATCAAATAAGATTTTAATAGTGTCAAATAGAATCAAAATTCACAACTATAAAGATTATTATAATTAACTCTGAATTCTCTGTCACCTTGGTTTAAACAATATTTCTTTGAACTATAGAATAGCATCTAAGGAGTAAATAAAAAATGAAAAACATTCAATAAAATAATTAGTTGTTCGTTTATCCGTATATGCATGTTGCTAATTAATATTTGAGTTGTTGAAAATATTTGCTGCCCAAACGCAAATAGTAGATGGTTGGAAAATGCCAAAATGGACAGAGTAAAAAAACCTACTGCGTTTACAAAAATATATAAATTAAATTGGATAGAAATGTGATTTAAATTACAAAACATTTCATTCAAACTTTTTTTTTCCAGTGAATTTCAAACTTTCTTTTTAGATTTTACTTTATCGTTAATTTTATTTATGACATGTAAAATGAGTGGTAAAAAAATTTATTTGAGAGTCCTTACAAATGAAGACATAAAAGTGGATAAGAATAATTTTATTATTCGTAGTGGTCCTATATGCCTTGAGTCGAATTAATCAAACGACTAATATGCTGTTTAAATATTAAGATTCAAAATCAAAATAGATATCATTAAAAAAAGTTTCCAGTTTAACATGAACCGTACTTTAAGAAAGTAGCTCCTAAGTTAATATACCCTAAAAAAGCCATAAAAAAAATTATCAATCGTATTATTAATTTTTATTTATTTTCAATAAATATTAGATAATTATGATCAATGAATATTTAATAATAGATATAAATATTATTTCTAAGATGGAAGTGATGAAAAACGGGAAAAAAATATTTGGAAATGGTTTTTAAAATAAAAATATAATTTTAGAATAAAAATTAAAAATATTTTAACTTTCAGTGATTAAATAAAATAAAAAATTATTATTTATTTAAAAAAT
>PYAF01002790.1:474696-525559 GCA_007407185.1 Glycine tomentella
TACGTATTCTTCTTGCGTGTGTCTTCTTCATTTTTCTAATATGTACTTTACAAAATTTTATATCAAATCATAAAAAAAAACGTTTTTCTTCTTTAATTAGTTATCTGATATAAAAAAAAAATAGTTTAAAACATTTTAGTTAATAATCAAATTCCTTCAATCAACACTTTGTATAGTAAGATATTTATAAATCACCAATAAATAATATTTTATTAACTAAACTAAGTTTAAGATTTTTTAAAAGTAAAATTTCAAACACGAGTATTTTTATGTTGTTAAAATTTATAGTTTTTTCCAGTAGAAAAAAATTATTGTATTTTTTAGTAATATCGGACTTGTATTTCTAACATGGTGTGCGATGGTTTTTTTCTCTTTTGGTGAATGATATATTGATATTATTAAGGAGGACTAAAAGCATCTAGGAAAAACAATACAAGTATTCTCTTAAAATTTGCTTTGCTCTTCTTTTTTCCACGGCCTTTTCTTGTCTTATTTGGTCTTGCTTTCCTCTTCCTTTTGTTTTTAATTGATTTGTGCTCCATTGTTTTCTCAAATACAAGTATTCTTTTAAAATTGCAGAGATTTTTTTTAATCCTACTTCTTTTCTTTTTAACTCAAGCAATTCTTAGCCGACTTTTTACAATTCTTGAAAAAATATTTATTTGATCATGAGGTACACAGACAACTCAAAATTTAAAAAATAGTTTTTCGTCATATATTTACTTTTAGTAAACATATTTTTAGAGTTATTTAGTATAAGCAAGGGATTTCATGATTACTCATTGTTTGAGCAATTTAAAATAGGTTTCTAAATCGTTAAAAATATTTGTTGTTATTTAAATCTTTCAACCACTACCTCACTAGCTTCTATTGAAGTGGTTGAAATTGAAAGTGATTTAATTTCAGATCTTTTCCACAGTTGCGAGTTTCATGTTTTTAATTATTTTTTTGATAATAACTTGTTATTTTTCTAGTTTTATTAAAAAAAATTATTCAATTAAATTTAGGGAAACATGTCTTTAGGACTTATTTTAATCGTTCTTGAATTTTTTTAATTTACAAAATTTAATTAACTGAGTTTGGTAATATCTGTGAATTGAAAATGAGGGAAGTATTTGAATAATATGACATTGAAAATTCTATTTTTGAAAGTTTTTTTTTGTATGAATTAAACTATGAATTTATATTTATGAGGGATCCATATTAGAATTCCTTATCTATCAATGAAGGTATGGATTTAATTGCTCCTAATTATTTATTACAGGAAAAAATAGCTATGTATTTAGATGGAACCACAGCTACTAGAGCATAACGAGGACTATCAAGTATCAATGAAATAAGGCTACTCTTAATGAAATGATGTTATAATTGACAATTTTCATATTTTATTTCTACTTTTACATTTTAAAAACTGAGAAGTGTTAACATGTAACTTATTTTTAAAATTTGTTATTTTTTTGTCCGAAGTTTTCGGATACATCCAAATTTATATGTATGATAATGTTGTAAAAAATGTCAGATTTCTTAACTTTTTTACATCACTTTTTTTTAGTCATATTTTTAATCAAAATTGTTAATGCAATTATTACTATCAAATGTTTATATATATACGGGTCAAACAGGACAAATTACTAATCCATTGATTCACTAATCCAGTGTCTCAATCGGATCAGTGACCGACCGATTTTCACATTGGTTCTGTGGTCATGGAAGCACGGGGCTCTGGTGAGGGTATGGAGCGTAAGCAAATAGATCTTGCCAACTTTGTTGCATTCATATTCTGAGAATGCAATCAGGAATTCACTTTGGAAAAATGTCTATGCAAATAGAACTGCCTTAGACAAATTAGTTAATATTGAGTGACAGAGACTTTGGAGCCTTTGACTGTGTGGCCACATGAAAAGGACAGTGACAGTTCAGTTTTGTCCTGGCTACTGCTGGGAAGAGGAGACCCCTAGGGATGATGGCGACCGGGTCTTGGAGATGTTGGGGTTGCTGTGAAAGATCACTCCTTCATGTTTAGTAAGTGCTGGACCAGAGTTTTAAATGCGAGGGAAGAAGCTTATGGTTGGGTGGCTTTGAACCATAAATTGGGCAGCTTTGATTAGGAACAATTCAAAGAACTAGCATCAACTATGTGATCCGGAGTTTGATTTCAAAATTTATGTATAAAAAAGTATCTGTTAGGTCTTTAAATGAATCTCAGAAAGAGATTAGTATATCCCGGCTAAAAAATATCCCATGAGATCACAAAAAGGATGCAATGAACTAACTGTTGCTGTTGCTTCGAACTTCAGCAATTCCAAAGTGTCCCATGACTCACATTCGACAGTCAAATAATTGACAAGCTAGTTCATTGTCTGGTATTGGTGAGATTTGAATCTTTTTTTTGTAAAGTGTTTATTCATTTATTTAATATATTTTTTCTAGCTGTCTTTAAGTCTGTAGAAGACGTGTTAATTGAAAATTACAACAACATTTTCAGCACGGCAAATGTTGGATGAACTAATGACTGAACTAAGTAAGAAATGTGCAGTTTGGTTTGATGTATATTAAGTTACTTTCGTCTTCTCACCCGTTCTCCAAAACTGTCCCTTCTAAAATCGCCAGAGTAAAAACTTGAACAAGCAACAAGGAAACTTGCATCCTATCTAAGGAAGATTGATACCACAAAATTTCATTATTTCAAAAGTTGATATGTGAAACCATATTACCTCTGATTATTAAGATTAACATATAGATAAAGTCCACCTTTATGGTAGAAGTAGCTATCAGACAACCCCAGCTCCCGAACAGCCCTTATCACAGAAAAATAAAATAAAACAGCATTAAATTTCATCCAACAACCTAACCTTGTTTTCTGTTATTTGGGTTAATCATGGTGCAAATCTTGATTTGACTTTTTAGTTAGTTCAACTGTTTTCGAATTCGAACTCATGACCAACAAGTCACCAAAGCACAATTTTACCGTTGTGAGAGGATTCGTCCTCAAAATGTAAAAATAAAAACAATGACAAAATGCCTTCTTTCACTAGTGGTTCTTTGTTCTTATATAAGATTGCTTGGCAACAAGGTTTGAAATAGCAAACCACATTACATAATAGCAAACCACATTGTCACAAGAATTGCAACCACAATTTAAAACCTTCAACTTGCAAGCAAGCCAAAAATAATGCATCTAGGACAACCACTTAACCAGACAGCAGCTCCCCATCTTTTCCCACACTCTTACTTCACTAATAGTTGGTGTCAGTTAGTTTGATACAGTTGCAAGAGGGAAGAAAGAAGATATTTTCTTTTTCTATAGATTCCAGCGCAACAAATTAGACATTTTAAAGTGAGCGTGAGTCAATATATTTTCCATGACATGATCATGTGAAAAAGTTCACACAATCCTATTATTTACAGTTTCACACACACGAGTCTGTTTCAGGATAGTTACATTACATAAAAGTAAACATATCAACAAGGTAATCTACTTCTTGGACATTCAGACCGACCTGTACAGGAGGCACCCAAGCACAGGTAGCAAAGCATTCAGCCATTCTCCGTCGATCAATACGCGGCAACACCAAGCGCCTTGCAGCCTAATTCAGGAGCATCAATGTCCACCCACACCTCGTTCTTGCGCTTCACAATCCGGATCGGAGTATTGTACTGCGCAATCGAGTATCCACGCCCAGTCTTGGAGTCAGCCCAGGGAGACCTACTCAGGCTGGTGGCGAGCTTTTCGGCCTCCTTGACAATCCTCTCATCCTTGGCAAATCCAGAGAACTTTCTAACCGCAACGCAGTGGCTGCTGAATTCATAGGGCTCAATATTGAGTTCTGGAAGCGGCACTGGCGGATCACCTTGGAACTTAACCGGTAAGTACAAGCTAACGTAATAGCCTTGGGATTGAAGGGGACCCGCTCCAGGGACCATGGTTGTTAACACGGGAATAGTCATTGGAATTCGTGAAAAATTCAGGTTGGCGCCTTCTGTGAACTGGAACAACCTGTCAGATTCTCAAATACGGTTATATATTGGTTTAGGGGTTAGTTGAGATAGTTTTGCCTAACAAAGAACACTGCTCTAGCATTCTTTTTTTCTTCTTTTTGTCTAGTTATCTTTCCACATAGAAGACAATCCTATTCGAGTCATGTAAAATCATTATGAACTGTAAAATTCTCCCTCTAAGTATTTATGGCGATAATTCATAGTGTATTGAAAAAAAAAAAGAATTGAATAGAATAAAATAGAAAGAATGCCTGTGGAAGCCATTCCAGGTGGCTTTTTGGAAGGAAATGTCGAGGGCAGGAGCGGACATCCAGACAGAGCTTCGATAGAGCCTGATCTCGAAATCGGACTCGGAGTGCAGTACTGTGTATTGTGGTGACTCGATCGCACTGCAAACCATGACCAAACAAATCGCGTTGACTGCCACGCTCCACGCTCTTCTCTTCATCACTGTGTTTTCCTTTTTCTCTTTCCCAACCTCTCTCTTGCTGTTGTTAGCTACCACTTTTGCCCCTGCCCTGCGTTGCGTTGTGTTGCGATGCTCACTTGCTCTCAATACTTCTTAGTTACTTACGATCACAATACCTCTGTCGTTTATTAAGGCTTGCCACGTGTCAGTTTATTACTTTATTATTATTATATTAAGAATCGAAGGAAGGTATAGATAAGTTCAGAATAATTTACTCATCTTATTTATTTTGTTGAATCAACTTAATTAGATTCTTTGTCTCAATACATAACTTATTATACTATTTGCGTAGTTTTGTAGGAAAAAAAGAATAATACGATTAAGCTTCTACATTTTAGATTGTTTGTCGTCTAAAATATTTTTAAAAAAATCAGTAATTTTCTTTTAATAATTAATTTCATTAAAAACTTTTAAGGTTTAACTTATATGCATTCTCTGTTTATTTTTTTTTTTTACTCAAACGTCTAATAAGAATTTACCAATTTTCATATTATATTAATGAATGAGTTGGTTTGGTAAAATGATTAAATCCTATAAAAAAATATATACTAATAATACATATAGATTAAATTAAAAATTTAGCATGTAAAGTTATGAGCCTAAATATCACTTGACAAATTCAATGTTATTAAAAAGGTGAAAAGAATTTGTTGGATGGAATGGTCTTGGAATAATTTTGGCACAAATGCAAGTAGGAAGGTACAGACTCATATTGAAGCAATGTGTACTTAATTGAAAGAGAACGCATACCTTACATGGTTTTTAACCGAAAGTTTAGGTGATTAAACTTACCAGGATTATAATAAACCTTAAGATGGTACTAATAAAATGTTTATCATTCCAATAAAGTTCTCATGTTAGCAAATATAATTCGAATTACATCTTTATCAACTAGACCAATAAAGTTTTATATAGTTCCATATTTAGTTTGTTTATTTCTAATACATTTGGAATATTCAAACTCATATTCAGTTTGATTAGTTGTGTTACTTTGTGAACCAAGTAAGTTTAGTTTGGTTTGGTACAGAAACATTTATATTTTTAATTTTATATGTTATAGCTAAACTCATTAAAAAAACAGTTAGAAGTGGAAACATTTGTTGAGCTGAATTCAAACGGTGAACACCCCCTTCTATTGAATTACAAAGCAAGCACTAAAACATTTTCACTTCTTCAATCATCCCATTTTTTCCACTTAACACAATCAACCATGTACGTGATCAAATAATTATTTGGTTAGCATGTGAATGAGATTAGATTTTACTATTTTTCTTGAGACAAATTGTATTTGGTAGTGATCTTTTTGGCTTGAATGGTAAAATTCTGTCAAATAGGTGCAACGCTGATGCAGGACTGTGGGGATAGTGAAATTGGAAGAGTTGTGATTCAGGCTGCTAAAGAGCGAAAATATAAGACCATAAGCATAATTGATGACAAACCAGTAACTCCTGATATCATTGAAGAATTAAAAGCACTTGGTGGAGATATTGTACCAGAAAGTCATACTAAGACTTGGTATGGTATTTTCTTTTCTCTTGCCCGCGGGTTACAATCATGCACTTGTTTCTTGTGATAATTCGTGTCTGAAAAATTCTTAAGTTGTCTCATGTGAGAAAATATTTCCATTTTTCCTTTTTGTTTTTACTACTCAAACAATGAAATAACTCTACAATTCTAGTTGTTTATCTGTACACCACAAAATGCACTAAAAAATCAGAATGCTTCTAGGTGGTTGTCATGTGTCTCAACTTTACTTTTCAAGAGAGACACAAAGTGTTAGCTAATACGTATCTACACTGGTTTCTGCAACTAGGTATATGCAGCGTCTGGTTGGAGAATTGAGTCCTGCAGCAGGTTTGAATTTCAGTGATGGATACCAAGCAACAGCTGTAGTGAAAGCTGTAGCTAATGGTGGAACATTCCTCACATACGGCAAGAAGTTACCTCAACATGTTGTCTTTCAAGAAGTCGATCGTAAACGGGTTGAGTGGACTGCTTTCCTCAAAGAAAAGAACCTCAAACTCAAAGCATTAGGCATGTAGGGGTCCTAAAGCAGTGGATATTGTCAAGATTTTCTCCCTTGCTCTTGATCCCTATTATTAAGAGTTCCTTTATTTGCAGTTTTCATTGTAAGGAATAGTTATTTGGCGTAATGAACTCACTTTCTTGGAGGCCAAATATTAAAATTAAAGTAATCTCTCATCTTAATTCTTAATATTCTATGCTTAGGATAATTTAACAATATTTGTTCTTATCGAGTTCTTCATTCGTCCGATTTGTAAATGGTTGTCTTCTCCTCAAGCAAAGCTTCTTCTCCGATGGTAAAGTCATTATTTTTCTTAGGTGTTTGAATGATGAACTGAACTTACTTATCTTTTCCTGTGTTGTTCTCTTGTCTTATAGATGACAGTGAACGAGTTGATAACTATTTATGATGTCCACTAAGGGCGTCGTGTATGAAGTGGTAGTCGGTTGGTTACATGTGAGTCCCGTATCTAAGATTATTAAAGTTCATCCCTAATCATCCATCATTTTAGCTGTTTAGAGTGTTCAAACAAGTTGAACATGAATGTATTATTTTTTCTACTACCATTGATCTCTATCAGAAAATCTGATAATAATGGAAAAAGAGAGACTTTGGCCACTCCTCTCCCTCCAAATATTCGACCCAAATAAGATATCTTTTTCCCTTTTTCTCTTTTATTTATTTCCCACTAAAGACTATGTTATTCTAAATAGTAATAATCATTCAATCGTATTGTCGGTTAAGTCCTATATTTCGAAGTACTGGAATGACTGAAAAAAATTACACCATGCATTTAAAACATTAGTTCGTACCCAACTTGTACAATCGATATTGGTAAGCATATTAAGATGAAATGCCAAAACGGAAGCAATAAACTGAATATGAAATTTTGCTCCTCGCAAGGAAAACACAAGATCTGTCTTCTCGGTATATGAACTTGTCTCTTCAGTATTACGTCCAGATGGTATTCTTCCCAACAGGAGCTGAGCACTATGTCCTCTCTTAACACAAATCCCAATCTCCAAGAACTAGGGAATGGGGTGCTTATATCAGCACTGTTCTTCTAATGTTCCTCTCAAATGAATATTAAGTAAGAAGCTATTTTTTTTCAACTAAACAAATGTTGAGTTGCTGTCGTCAGATCCACATATTGGTCTTTCAAACTCCAAGACATGCTAAATAAGAGTGTGTTTGCAAAGTTTGCTGCAGTTTTTAATATAATCCAACTTTCAATCTCTGAAGCTTGGTGGCAAAGTTTCGTCTGTAAAATATTCCTTCCTAACAGTCTCTGCAGAGCAAAATCTCACCTGTAATATAAAATCGGGGGGCAGAAGAAAGTGAAGACAGGGCAGCAAAGAGACTAAATATCTAACACCAAATAGTGCTGAAATTAATCTATTATGGTTTTTTTCAACTTCAAAATATGAGCCAACAATCTTACGTTCAATATCACATAAGCCAAGTTTAAAGCATTCTGCCATTTGACTTAACCACATACAATGTAAAGTCAGTTACATGCCGCCACCCCAAAGAAATGAGGAATTGCATGGATGGTCCCTAGCCCCCTGATGATAATTGACGTGGAACTACCTGAGCCTAATGGGAAGAGTCTAAGACATGAACCCTCAAACACAAATTCAGAAGTTGAAAATGCGTGGTCAGCTACCACCAGTAGAGCTACCCTTCAAAAGGCAAATACCTCCTATTTCTGTGATGTTAGATCCAATTACAATGAACAACACTCCTATTTTTACCCTAACTCAGAACCCAATAAACCAGTTCACATTCCAAGGAAATACACAAAAATGGGTCAGGTCCACCACAAACCCCTATCAGCCCAAGCCCTCCTCCTCTTTCACCACAGTCCCTCCCTTTTTCCCCTCAATTTTGAGTTCAACAAATTTGGTTGCGTTATAATTTGGGGTGCCCCATTTACAAAATTCAAGGCATATCAAGTTCTCAACACACCATTATAAAGAGAAAAATAACTTTTTTTCTTCTTATATTAATAAATGCACATTCAAATGAGCAACACTTACCAGAGAAGCATATGATTTTAACAAGGGCTTGACTAGCTGCCAAATTGGCTTAAAAACAAAAGGTGCATCTACAAATAGGACTTGAGCCAATCGCTTGGGATAGTAATAGTAGAATACATCAAACTGCCAAAAATAAAATATTAGTTTTTGTGATGCTCTTTGTACAGCTTTCTAGTTATGACAATGCAAACTTCTTAACAAAATGATATTTGGCAGATGGTAAAAAATATTACCAAGAATGTCAAGAATTTCAGATCAGCATTTTCTGTACTGAAACCTCTGAGATCAACTATTGTAAGTATTTGTTCTTTTCCAGTTGGAAGCATACTCAATGCATTCTCAATTAAGAAAACACAGAGCCTCTCATCATCTGCAGGGTCCAGTGCCTGTGACATAATTATTTATCCATATTGTCACAGACAGTTTTCCAAAGGTTATGAGGAGCTGGTCACATGTGAGGTATATCCACAAACTAATAGATGAAAATGCAGTATGTACTATGTACTACAGAAAATTTGTCGCAAAATTAGGCAATCAAATTTTAGCTGCATGCAAGTAACAATACTTACATTTTCTCTGATCGATTTAATTTCACGTGACATAAAAATAACGAAACATATAAAGTAACAAAGCACAATAAAATATTAATTTCTATAACTTCTATATTTTTGGCTTATAAAAAAAATAAAAAATTCTATAACTTCTACTCTTACTTGAGGAATATGCTTTGATCCAACCACCACGAGCACGGGTCGGCCATTGATATCTAGAAAGTCATGTACATATCCTTTTCCAGTTTGAAGAGCATCTTTAACGACTTCTTCAGTTAATTTAGACACCTCAAAATCTCGACGCCATTTCTTATAGAGTAAAAGGAACAGTAACAAGTTGAGTAGGTGGAAAATTTTGAATGAAAATTAATCTAATTAACTAACATGAACAAGATTGATTATGATCTGTCCAGACTGGACCTAATCGACGTGTTCAAGGTGAACTATTGACTTGAATTGAACTCTGGTGGGCGTTGACCTGGATTCTATATTGACGCTGGTAGATTCCTTAATGACTAAGAGTATGAGTGTCTTTTGCAAGTACACACTCATCCCCAATGGTGTCTCAACCTTGCCAGAGGGTAAGCTGAACTCCAAAGACCTTGAATCTAGGTTTGCTTAGAGCACACCACGGTCAACACTCACCTAAGCTCAGCCCAAGTTAACAATCCACATCGGACACATCAACTAGGTTCATATCAAACATATCAAATTACATGAGCAAGTAGAATAAAAATTGACAAATTCACTAATTTTCTACCACCACAAACAAGCAGAATCTAAACAATGATTATGAATAAAATTCCAGAATGATATAATAATGAAAAGAAGGATACAATGGCTTTAGTCAACTTGTAAATAGCATCATCAACAGAAAACTTGCGATCTTTGAGAAACCACAGTATCATATCTTCGTCATCCCTTCCATTTCTGCCAACAGGGAGACTATGATGTTCTTTATCAAGCTTTTCCTTCACGGCAAGAACTAACTGCAATTTTTTTTTCAACAAGATGTTTGAATTGAGGATATTGATATTGAATTTAATTAAGTTAACCCGTCAAATAAAAATCGAGCGTTTAACTGTGATTGGGCACTTAAAGGAAAAATAAAAATAAAAATGTGCAATGCGGTGGATGGAAAATTTGTTAAAGTTGCTACCTTGCGCGAGTCGAGCTGCGGTTGCGAGTGAACGTTGGAACACCGAACGGCGAAATTGGTCCTAACGGGTAGGTTTGAAAGAGAAAGAGGAACAGCGATGGTTGGGTACACAGTTCGCATGAGCACCATTCTGTGTTTTTTTCACAACTCTATCTATTATTGTGTTCCTTCCTACTACGTTAGCGGTGGAGGGATTTCCTAACTTTTACCTTCTCCACCGGCTTTAGTAATAGCATACACCCCTCCTCTATTTTTTACAGCATTGTACCATGAAAATACGAAACACTAACAAATTTAATTGATTTATGATAGATAAAAAAATTTAAATTTAATTTTGAAGTAAGAAGTATGATAAATTAATATTAATCTTACAGATAATTTAATGTAAAAATTGATTTTTAAATTTTATAACTTAATATTAAATTAGTCTAATTTATATTTTTCATTTTATAAGAATTTATTTATCATTATACTATATTTTTTAGAGCAAATTTGATTAATTATCTTATTATGTATATTTAGATTATGGAGTTTAAAAAAGTATGAATTACATATATAAGGTACATTTTACAAATATATTTTCAAATAAATAAAATAAATATAGATATTTTACAAAGTTTTATTCATTAAATTAAAAAGTTTAATTTATTAGTATATAGTGTTAAATAACATTAAAAAAAATATAAAATACTGAACCTAACTGAAATGACATAAAAGTATAACTTATTTTAAAAAATGCGTTAAGTCTAACTTTTAAAAGTGGAACCTCCCAAAAATTAATTTCAAATAACACGTAATTTTAGTCATGTTGAAGTAAAGAAAAAAAATGTTAATATTATAAGGGTAAACCAACATTTTTATTTATAATCTACTTTCCTTTTTTCATTTATTTTAAACCAAAAAACTTTATATATTTCTTTTCATTTATTTTTTCACTCCATTTATTTATGCGGCTGGTCTCGTATTTCCGTGGCCCATTTTTTTCTAGGCATTTATCTCACTTCGTAGTGGTGCTTCTTCTACGAATTCTCTCCCTCAAAACGATGACGTTACTCTCGCTGGCGCACGACTCGATAGAAAACTTGTTGACGAGCTTTCTGTATCATTGTTGTTGTCAGTGGAGTGTGGAAGAGTTGTAGTGGTAGGTTTGTTCTTCTCGTTGGAGGAGTCGAGGAGGAGGAGGTTCTGCAGCTTGAGGTCTAAAGAGAGAGAGGTCGTCAACGCCGTTGAGGAGGAGGAGATTTTGCAGCTTAAGGTCTAAAGAGAGATTTAGGCAGCTGGATTTTTGGTGTGGTAAGTATTTGGTCGAGGTTGGGGTGGCATCGCGGTGGTCATGCATTGTTGCAGGTTTGAAGAGAGAGAGGAGGAAGAAGCGGAGATAACAAGAGAAGGGGGAAGATGAAAAGAAAAAAACTTACATTTTTTTTTAACTATTTTTAGCTTTTTCAATACTTTTATTTCATTCACAATATCAATTTTAAATGGATAGAAGAATTATTTTGACTCAATTTTAAAAACCTAAAAGATTAAAATAAACTTAAAAAAAAATAAAAGATCAACATAAACAATAAATAAAATAAATGACTAAATATATTATGTGGCCTAAAATAAATGTGCCATATGTTTAAATATTCAGCTGTCATTTTCTGCCCTATGTAACAAGTTAAAAGTTCATTGAAAGAAATTGAATATCTGGTCATGGTCATTTTTATAGAGCATTCATAAATTTATTCTCGAAATATAGAACTTCAAATTTTTGTTTTCGAAAGTGAAAAAAATAAGATAAATTTATTCATTATTAACTTTTATCTGTTATCTTTAATTGAAAGAGTCTATGTAACATATTTAGAGACGAATTTGTCAGTGTTATACACACAAGCAACAAGTTAATTTTATCTTAAGAAAAAACTTATTTCATTTTACTTCTTATTTTCTTCTCTTGTAATTAAGTGCTTATGATTTTTTTTTTCCAAACAAGACCAACTCTTGTCTGTGAAGAATGACACCTTCCTGTTGATTGTATTCCAGATAAGGAGGCAACTGAGAGGATAAAAAGCTTGTGGTTTACCTGATAGCTATTCATGCCGTTGTAGTTTGACAGATAGAGGAGCATAAACAAAAGAAGTCAGATTTTGCATTTAAAGAGCTTTAGAAGAGGGCGATTCAGCTTCAATCCTGGAGTGCAAATTTAATCCATACTCCATGTCAGAATCCTCTAACTACCAAAAGAACCAAGGATCCTATTGCCGAGAAGCGTGCTAAGGTGGAAACTTGAGAGCATAGGCGGAGTCAGAGAAGACGAAACATGAGAAGTCAGGTCAATGTAGCATGGACAATGACACTGAAACTGAATAACCTGCAAATGGATTCCACTTGTCTGCTATGTTCAAGGGGTGGTGGGGTTTTCAAGTGTGTGCATGGTGCTTTTTAAGTCAGTAAACAACAAAGGCAAAGTTACAGAACAGGAGACTGTGTAAGAGAATATTACCATACGAAAATTGACCTTCCACAATATAGATATTCACCCTTTCCCATATTTATATAGATCGTATTTACACAAGTAATATCATGAATCACGACACCTGATACTCCTGTATACCACAGTGGAGGCAGAAGCTGCAAACTTAACATAGTAATAGTATGAAATTATGAATGTGTGTAGGTCAACTAAATATATTCAGGTTGGATTGTGTTAGTCTATGATAGGCACTGGATCAAACAGAAGCACAAAGAATGGTTCGTATTGAATGAATGGAGAAGAATCTCTTGTATTACACTTTGTGAATTCAAGGTCACAAGCCTTCTAACTGATTTCCTCCCCCTTTACAGTTAATCCCCTATATTTATACTCTCTCCCACCTAATACAGTTACAACTAACTCACTGTTATTTTGCTTCTTACACCTCCTAACATATGTTTGTTCCCACCTATTGGGCCTATCACCCTTATCCAGCTCTTGCTACACATAAAGTTATGATCTTTCACAACAACCTCGATGTCTCCCAAGACCCGACTAGCCTCCGAGACAGTGGCAAAAGTGCCACAGATTTTTTTAAAAAATGCTGGAATGCCACGGATCCAAAAGAAATTGCCAAACTGCCACGCCACGTATTTCGTTGGCCACCTTAGCGAATTCCATAGGCTGATGTGGCGTCACGTGAATGGAGGACCAATTTCGCTGGACAGAGGGGCGAAATTGGTATGCCATGTGGCAAAGTTCCAAAATTGCGTATAAATTTCGAATGACCATAACTTTTGACTGGAACGTCCGATTGAGGCGAAATCGGTGGCCAAACGCTCGAAATTGAGAGAAGAAGGCTTGGGCAAATTGGTCAAAAAAATTTTCCAAAAAAAACCTCTAAGTGCCTCAAAATTAGGATTTATGATTCAATCATCCAAAAAATTCATTTTTGTTTGCTTTTTTAATTATTTAATTAGTTAATTTAATATTATTTTTTATTTTTTCAATTACTTCTCTGAATTTCGAACGTTTTGACATATCTTTTTGGCATTTCGGCATTTTTTCTAAAAATCTGTGGCACTTTTGCCACTGTCTCCCCTGGGGAGCCTCCTCAACCCAGCAGTAGCCAAGACAAAAACAGGAGTTTTCCCTTGCATTTCTCGCGGCACCAGATGCTCTGCCCACACAATCAAAGGCTCCAAAGCCTTCCTCACTCCCAAAGAATCATTAACAAAGTAGTGTAACCCAAGTTCGGTTTGCATACAGTGATATTGACAATAACTTTTCCAAAGTGAACTGCTCCTGGTTGCATTATCAGGATAGGAGTGAAGCAACACTGGCAAATTCCCTTTGCTTATTCCCTTTACCCCTACCATCCACTCATACACATTCACACGTGTTCCAGTGCCTCCACAATCCACAACCACGGTGTAATACGACGACGCATTGAGTTTCCCAATATCTGACTCAGATAAAAACCCAGAAACCATAGCAGCATAACCAAAATGACTAATGCAAATTTTATGAGCCATTTGTGTTTGGCGGTTCGTTTGTATTTCGAAGGGGATTTGGGAACTTCCATCAGAGAAATGGTGTAATAATCATAGGAAACCCCTTTTTTTAATGAATTCCAATATCAGGGTCGTGGAAAACGCGTATTTCACAAACAATGCCGATAGAAGATGAATTTAGTTTACCTTAGGCTATAAAGTTGTTGTAATTTGATCCGTAATTATCTGATGGATAACTTATCAACTGCTACTGAAAGGGCTGAGGAGGAGTCTGAACTCTCAATATCGGGGTTGACTAGGAGACTCCGCAAATTTCAAATAATTTTTCTTTGGTGAATGGTGATTGTTTCGTTAACTTCAATTGATATTGGCATTTTTTTTTTCATTTTGATTTAATAAAAATTATTATTTATACATTAAAATCACATCAAAATTTAATTTTAGTAGTATTTCCTCTAGCTAATAACCCAATGATTCATTCATGATTCAACTATTAGAACTGATTTAACGGTGTGTCTCGATTAGATTCACGCTGAAAAACAATCAATTATTTTTTTATGGAGAAGAAAAAGTGACAAATAGTTATTTATATTGTCTGTGTAAAGGAAGAAAGTATGCTCTCTTTCACCGTTTGGAAACCTTATGAGTATCTGCAACAAAAAATTTTGACACACAATTAAGTTTAACACAAGCTAAACTTTGACATGATATTAACTTTGTTGTATGGGACTCAAGTATATGAACCTGTGTGGCTGAGACTCGCTTCCTTTACTTGCAGCTCCCTTGTCTCCCTTTTCTTTATTGGACTCATTAATTTTGCTGTTCTGTTTAGTGGCATTGATAGAATTGTTCATCAATTTCCCATAATTTCTGTTAGCTTCCGCCTGCTACTGAACTCTCTCTCTTGGAGGTAAATTTTTAGCAATGAGTGTTAGTTAAGCATTTTGAGAGTATATATTTAGATTTTAGATTAAGCTTAAATTAGTATTTAAAAATGTGAAGAGTGGAGAGGTATACACCTTGTCAATTTGTAAAGCTGCAAGATATGCAGCATCTTGTTCTTCTCTGAGCCGAAGGTCTGCTCGGATCTTTTCTTCCTGCTTAGCCCTATGACTTCCAAAAGCCACCCCTTGTTCTTCCAATGTTCTTTGTGGAATCCCCACTAGCTCAGCTGGTGAAAAGGGTCCCTCTAGCTGAAAACCAAAAGAAAAATGGTTAAGTATATATAACACAGGCTATCTCTAATATTGAGTTTGTGATTTATGATGCACTCATGGATCAACATAATTTAATCACAATCAATTCAGCAACATAAAATCCACAGGGAGTTGGTCATATATAATTTCAATATCCTAATAATCTCCTTAGGTTGAGTTAAATGTAAATTCTCTCTAAATGCTTTCTGAACCAGGAGGCATTCCTAACTACCTTATCACACTAAATTTTTAATACCAAAAATGAAATACAGCAATATAAACAATAGCCAACTCGCTCAATTTGTTTAAAACATGTTGCATATTTAAGGCATGAAGCATAATCAATAACAATAGGCATAGAGAGAGTTATATCAACCCCAAAATTTTGTTGGACTATTTCCTCTTTAATTAAGAGTTGGTAGAATAAGTTGGTTGGTGTAGTAGGTGTAGTAGGTGAGCACCCTTGGTTGGTGTAGTAGGTGTAGTAGGTGAGCATCCTTGGTTGGTGTGGTAGGTAAGCCATCTTGAGGCTATAAATTGGCAACATTGCCAATGGTTTCATCATCCCAAAATTGAAGCATTCTTCAAAGCATTGAAGAAGAGTTGTGTGGGTGAGAGAATTCCTCTTTGAAGAGAGTAAGAGAGTTCCTCTTTGAAGAGAGTGAGAGTGTTCCTCTTTGTAGAGAAAGAGAGACTTCCACCATATAGGTGAGAGATAAATCCTCCCAGTGAGAGATAAAGTTTGTAAGCCATCCTTAGTGGGTGAGATATATATTTTGAGTGTATACCTCTAGTCTTACTAGAGAGATCATCTTTGTAATCCTACTTTCATAGTGGATGTTTTTCTGGACTAGTGTCCCGTGGTTTTACTCTTCGCATTGAGGAAGTTTTCCACGTTAAAATTTGTTGTGTTCTCTGGGTGATATTTTTCTGCTTCTATATTTTCTCATTTCCTCACAGATTTACTTCGCTTCCGCAAATAGATAGGGTTACCGACCCAACAAATTTAACCAACCTGTTGCAGCACTGCCATGCTATCGGCAGTAGCCGGAGCTATGACAGCACAACATGGAAAGGTAACAGGACTTAGTGTTGCAACCATCTACACGCCCTCTCCTCTATCCACAAGTCCACCCCAGCAAACAAAATTCACGTCAAGAAACTGGATCACCGGCTCCGAACACAGCGTTTTCCTTGCAGAAAACGTTTGCGAAAGGGTGGTCAGGCGTGTGGAGGTATATGAACAAGAACTTGTGATCTTACTCAGCTAACTTCTTGGCTTCGACAAAACGGCAAGCATAGAAGAAAGGGTGTTTGGTGCCAAATTGCTGCTCAAAACTCTCTAGAAAACTCCATTAATCTTGAACTACTACTTGACCATGTGGTTGTGGAACATCATGGTCTTGAGGCTGCAAAGGAAAATTTGTGTGCTGATTGCTTCTTCTTCCTCTTCCTATAAAGCCCATTTCATCCCCCATTGCCCTTGAAATCCCTCCCATTATGCTTCGAGGAAGACTTGCCATCCTTCGAACAATCCCGTGATCCCTCACTGTTGATGGCATTTCTTTCTGTTTCTACTTTCCACACTAGTCCATCCAAATTATTCTTGCAGCAACAGCATGCTTTAATTTCGGGTGTTCTAATGTAACATGGTTAAGATGATGAGAATTTGTAGCATCCAAGATGTATGATTATCAAAATGTTAAAAAGGGAATCAAGTTTACCATGCAATGCCTTTCTTTGAAATCTTGTTTTCTATGGAAAAGACACCGGAGGATTGTCCAAGAATGTTTAGGTGCCACACTTGTTTTTCTTTTAGATAAAGTATAAAGAAGATTCTTTGCTTAAGGCCGAATCCGCAGTTCATTTTGTAGTTCTGCGTCAAATTAATGCTCCTTTTGTGTAAAACAACTAGAAGTTATTACATAACTCTGGACTAATATTTTTTTATAATCTCAATCAATTTTTACAAGATATATGATCAAATTTTCATTTTACAAGACACAGAGTTAATAGGATTCAGTTATGCATCACGTGAGACTTAATTAGGTTGAAACCATAATAATTCTAGAGCATATAATAATTTCTCAACCGTTGAGGTGTATTTATGTAGATGGGGGATTAATTATGGTGAATATGGGATCAAACTTATTCATTTCCTACGTTACTTTTGAATTTTCATTATTCCGAGACAAAAGTAAAGTAGCCAAGTAGTAGAGGAACGTATTTATATGCCCAACGAAAATTGAACTTTATTCAGGTAGTGTCGAGTATCACTTCGGACTGACAAAACCCAACCTCTGACTAGATTTCACACAAAATCTGTAATTTCTCGCTTTTGTACATAACAACTCGAAAGAAGGATGGAAGAATATTTGACACGTTCATTGCCTGAAAATTCATAGGGCTAAAGTGCTAAACTGCTCAAGCATCTTAGAAAAATATGTTACCCTCTATATTTTTCCTTTTTTGGTTCACGTCACTTATTAGAATGTTAAAGTAGTGCATGTGCTAACAGACATAACAAGAGATGATGACCTCTTCCTTTTGGACTACACACAGGGTTAAAAGCCCAGGCTGGAAATCAAATCTATGTTCTATGTGAACTATGCTAACCTCCATAAGCAGCCCAACACAATTAACTGTGAGTCTAACAACAGAGCCTGTAAACTCAAGGCCCAAGTTATTAGCAAAGCAAGCTAACCTGTCCGCAATTCTGTTTATTGTTACCTACATAAAAAATGTAGGGTTGGAGGAGCATCTTAAAAATATGTTCTATGTAAATTTTTAGTTCTTAATTTTTTTTTAAATTCAGGTTTTAGTTTTTAAACTTTTGATTGATTAAGATTTTTCAATTTTTTTTATTAAAATTTTTAGTCTCCTAAACTTTTGTCTGACTGATTAAGGTCTTTCAATTTTTTTTCATTAAGGTTTTTAGTCCTTAAATTTTTTTAAAAAATTATTTTTAGTTCTTGAAATATCATTGAATAAATAAAAATAATAGGTTCAAAATTTTGTTTGGAGACTAAAAATTAAAATTTCTAAAAATTTTGGAATCTTGACTTGTCAAATAAAAGTTTAGGGACTAAAAACCTTAATAAAAAAAATAATGAATCTTAACTTAACCGGTCAAATATTTAGAAATTAACAATTAAATTTTAAAAAAGTTTAAGAATAAAAAACTTAGTTAACTCTAAAAATATATATATTGCTCTTGTCTATTCCAAATATTCCTTTGACTTAAAAACAAAATATTCAATTGAACATGATTGTTCTGGGAATTGTGTTTTGTTTATTTGGTCCATAGGATAGGAGGATCGCTCTAGGTTTAAGACACTTGAAGGACTTCTCTGTTACCCCATCACAAAGATGATATGGACCCATAACACCTTTGTAATGCCCTATAATTTTGTGTAATACTAATAGATATGTATTTTTATATGATTAAGGGTGGAAATAAATCGGATTACGATTTGATCTGGTTAAGGCCTAGCTTGTCTGGTCTGAGTCTAGCTTGGACTGGTCTGTTTATTAAAAAGATCAAATTTAAATTTTTTAAAAAACATTTTTAATTAAAAAGGTCAGACTAAATTTTAAAAAAAGTTCAATAAACCTAATAGTGAATTTGTCTAAACAATTAATATTTATTCCAAAGCAATATCAAAACTTGCAGACTCATGTATTGGAGGGGTACGTGACCGAGCATGAAATAAACTATGAACCCAATATACATCATGTTATCTGTTAAATTGAGTTATTATACATGAATCCCTTCTAAAATGGACATGGACACTACCTCTTAACGAAAAAAGAGTAACCTAAGTGCAAGCACTCCAATAGAATACATGACAGCCAATCACGGCCAACTGGCAGCAATAACACTACCTTAAATTATCATTCTTTCATCTATGCGTAGAATACTAGAATTATTAGACAAGCAAAACTGCACAATGCGGTCCCGTCGACAAGATGCGATCTCCAGCACATACAGGCACATTCAAAACGAGCGATACTACCTTAAATTATTATTCTTTCATCTATGCTTAATACTATAATTTAATCAGAGTTTATATACAGATTTTCAATTTTCAGATTAGGTCAGACTTTTATCCAAATCAAACTCAAGTTTTAATAAATTATTTTTAACAGATAACAAATTAAATTTAAGTTTAATGGATAAATTTAAGTCTGTCAAAATCTGACTTAACATGACCTATTTCCACTCCTATATATGATAAATGTTAATGTCTTGGTTAACAAATTTAAAGTATAAATATTTTTATTAGAAAGTAAGAAATTATACTATTCATAATTCTTATTACATTTTCTTATAATTTACATTGTATATAGTCAAAGTTTACATTAATGCTTGAGTGTGACAAACAAAGCGCTATACAAAAATTCATGTATAGAAAAACATTACACAAAATCCAAATAGACAAACTCAAATCCAAATAATTTTAAGCACGTTTACCATAAAGTCCTTGTGGTTAGTTTTTTGCTTTTTTGGTGAAAAGTTCCTTTTAGTTAGTTCCCACACAGAATTGGTAGGTTTAGATTCGCTAGAATTAAATTCAATGTGGTACATTGAATGAGCTGAAAGTAATTATAGATGTTCCCTCTCAAATTAATAGGTAGGTTTAGATTCGACAGAATTAAATTCAGGATGTGGTACATTGAATGAGATAAAAACATTTTTAATTAGAGAAATTTTAATAATATACTTCCTTCGCTATAGAATATAAATAACAAAATTTTCTTATTTTTTTCTCAAATATAATCAAAATTTTAATTAATTAACCTTGTCTTATTTAATGAAATTATCTTCAAAATATTTTTCGATTAATAAAGTCAAAGGGTTTTTTTATACTTATATCAAATTCTAATGAAAAGTAATTTTAAAAATTATTTTTAATTAAGATTTACACAATTTAATTAAAGATAACTATTTTCTTTAATAAGTCTGAAATAATTTTTCTTCTTCTTATAATCAGACCAGAGGGCTATTTTTTTATGATGGTTGAAATTTATTAGAACTTATTACTATGGAGTATAAATTTTCATAAGTCTCACTAGCTTATTGAAAATGTGTTAGATAATTTAGTTAGAACTCTCCTTAAGTGTATTATTAATTAAAATTTATTGAAAATTATAAAATTAAAAGATTATATTTTTTTCTATCTTGTGTCTTTTTTTTTTCCTTCTAATTTTAATACTTCTAACGTGATATATCTTTGTTATGATTATAATGTTAAATGATAACCAAACATAATAATGGACATTATCAGAGGAAAAAAAATTCACAAATCTATTGAATAGTTGAAAAATATAGTAGCAGACGTAGAAATACCACATTAGTGGAATTAGTTATGATTTTTACATAAATTTCACGTCGTATTTGCCTATTATTTTATATTTTGATAGAATAATAGTAAATAATTAATTACAAATTTAAAATTTTTTTTATATCACATTTACAATTTTACGACATACACATACAACATAGGGCCTACATCTAGTTATCCATAAAATGTGTCTGAATTTCATAATACGTCGGTCAATTGACAGTGATTGAAACTCCACTTTTTGTTTTCATATAATTAATCTGAAAGCTATATTTTATTAGTCCTCATATCCTTTGCATTTTTTCCCCAAGGAATCATTACTTGTGGCTCTATAATCTGATTTGTCAAATGTGCTGACAAAAGACCTCTATAGTCTCTAGTGCTATTGTGGCACTTGAATAGTTTTGACTCGTTTATGTGAACATTTACAAGTTGGGTTGGTGCGTGTTTCCCCCAGATATTCCTTTGAATATATATATATATATATATATATATATATATATATATATATATATATCCAAAGGAAATATACTCCTAGCTTTAAGCATTTATTTTAGCAAATACGTGTTTCTAGCAATATTTTTTTTCTTCTATTGAAAAATAAGATATTTCTATATACAAAGCTATAAAATTAATTTTCAAGAAAGTAGAGTACTATACTAATTAACGGACAGCTCATTTCTCTACAAATACAACTCTATTCACATAGTCAGAAATCGAATCTCTGTTGTATGTTCAAGAGTCCAAATTACTAACCACTTAAGTCACATATCATGCATGTCTCTAGCCATATTAATAATTCTACTTAGCTTCAAAAGTTCATATATTTATGGTGTCATTCAGAAAAAGGTTCTAAAAACTTTGATCTTTGGATTTTGTCGTCACAACGGAAACAGTAAAAGATTATATGGGAAGGCACAACATCACATGGCTTCCACATTGAGACCGAATGAGACCCATCAATATCTTCATCTTCAACCCACTATGAGCTTAGTGGGTTATCTGTATATGGATTATCTTATACAGCCTCACTTGCTTTTAAGAAGCTACACTCATTCCCTTCCTATAACTCTTGCCGCATGCTTTGAATATATTTTAGGTAGTCACTTTGCTTATGTTCCTATGGCCGCCATGCATGCACCTCCACTTGCCAATCAGGACAAATTCCCTTGATAATATATTTCTTTTCTCATTTTAATTAGTCCTTATATTTTTTTTATTGAATTCCTGCAATTTCTTTTCATATTATTTTTATTTCAGTCTATGTAATATATCTATTTTTCATTTTTATCCTTTGAATATATGAATGTTTTATTTTTAGTTTCTACCAATATTTAATAAGAATTATTTTAAAAAGCAAATATAATAGAGACTAAACGAAATTGTATGTCACAGGATTAAACCAAAATAGTAAAGACAAAAAATAATAATTTTATAAGGTCCATTTTTAAAAAATATTATAGACAAAAATTATAATTAAGCAAAAAAAAAATCACTATTCACCTATTAGTCACATACCTATAGACGATTTTAAAACTAAATAATCTTTATGCAATTTAATATAAAAAAATTCAATATAATTATTAAATTATAATTATTTATAGTTTTAGTTTGTGCTAAATCTTATAAAATAAATAAATAAAAATAAAAATATGATAGAATGATTTATGTTTTTATATATTTCAAAATTTTATATAAAATTAACTTGAAAAATACTAATAAAGTACTATCATTTGAATTAATTTAAATTTATAAACATAATTTATATAATAAAATTTTCAATCTAATTATATTAGAATATATTTATCTAATAAAAAAACACCAATAGATCAAATCTTCACTTATATGGATACAATCGACGATCTAACAATATCTTGTGTTAGTTTAACAATAACAACAAAGTATGTATGCATAAGTCTTCAAGCTGGATCTAGGTCGAATCCTAGTCAAAAGAGAAGGGAGTTTATTTGTAAGAACTTTGATGCTGAAATCAATTAATTTAATTATTTTAGAAATATATATGCAACTAGAGTAAAAGTTATACCTAAAATATGGAGTTTTGTTGTCTTTTATAGGTCTCATTTGATAAGATAAATCATGATAGAGATTATCGTTCTTTTTTTTATTGATAGAATAGTTATCTTCTAGCATAGAGCTAGTAAAATGGGTCAGATCACTCGTTGGACGACTTGTCCAAACTTCTTCAATAAAATATAGGAATTGAATTAAATTTTGAGTTTGGATTAAATGCAAATCTTTTTAATTAGTTGATTCAATAATGGTCCCACTTGGTTTTAGCACGCAAAACCTATACCACAACCTGAAAAAATAAATCACTGAAATTTCGGCTTCATTTTAGAGGTTTAAAGTGAATCAAAGTATTTTTAACATAATTAATTATAACTCACAAATTATATTGTGTCCGCTCGCATTAGTTTGAGTAATTCATTTTATCACCTCTATCTAGCAAGATAATCAAATTTGAATTATCCCCAAGTTGATAAGAACTTTTAGCCTTAAGTTGGCTCCTTCTAAGCTTAATTATTATTTTTTGGAAGGCTCTAAGCTTAATTATTGAGTTAAGCTGTTTGGTTGTGATTAGATGGAGTCTATTGGACCTTATTAAGCTTAAATTAAGCCAGATCTATTATAATAATAAATCAATATTCAGAACAGTTCATCAATATATCTAATAAAATATATACAAGAAAATTATGCGCTTAATTCTTTGATTGGTTCAATAATTATTCCTCCGTGAAGATGAATTTCAGTGCCCTTTGTGACGAATATCAGCTCCACTACTTCTGATATCTAATTATAGGTCTTTCTTTCTCGTGTATTTTAAATTGCTCATCAGATGCTGATTCCTTTTAAAAGCACGCTCAGCCGTGGCAGCCTTTAGCAAAATCCAGCGAACCGATTCTATATATATTGCTTATGCCATAAAATCACACTTTGACGATAAGAACTATGAAGTATGAACTTCTAGGAATGCATGAATTGAAATTTGTAAAGTTCTTTGCCGGAATCTGTTTAATATTAAGACTCACTTTTCGAAAGGCCATGACCAATTAATTAAAAAGTTTATATATTAAATCTCCTTGGATTGTAGGTTCTATTTCTGTGGACCAATCCAATATTCATGCTGACTAGTGCAGCTCTTCTCAAGTATTTATCTCCACAAGTTTGGTGAGAGAGAGTGAGTGGGCATTTGTTAAAAGAAGAGAGAAAATAAAAGAATAGTGAGAAACTGCAAGTGGGAAGCATCACCATTGCCCTGTCACAACCCTAAAAAGATCACCAGAGTGCATGGGCCCATACTTTTGTGCTTCGTAACACAACAACACACAGTCACAAACTTTCTAATTAGTGGCCATAACTCACAGCCCAAGAGAACTTTTACTACGTTGCTATGCTAGATATATAGGAATTTTTTTATAATCCGTTTGCATAATTAATCATATGCTACATACATATATGGTAATTATTTATCTGATCAAAACTTTAACCGGTAGTAACATGCTGCCCTCGATCGAAGGCAAGTCATGTAAACGATTATTGTCCTTGAACACTTTTGATGGTTGTGGTTTTTGTAATTATAAAAGTAAAAAAGTAGGCTTGTTTAAGTTGAAATTTAACATTGCTTTTAAATAGAGAATGTTTGATTATGGCAAACTTTTCCAAATTTTTTAAAAATATATTGTCAACGAATTATATTCAGATATTTGTTCATTGTGAGAACTACGTAACTTTGATTTTTCTATTCCATTCAAGAATGTGTCCGTGTAAGGAAGATCTTGTCTAGTTAAAAAATATTTTCATAATTTCCCTATATAAAGAATAATCAAATGAATTTAAATAACAAATATTCCCCTATATGATAAATAAAAATATATTAAAAAGTTTAATTTTAAAATTTTTAAAGAGTGTCTAAAGAGTATTTATGGAGAAGCAAAACATATATTTTGAAAATTTTATTGAAACTAATTTATAATAATAATTTTGATTTCTAAGAAACATGTATAACATTCTGCATATTATATATATATATATATATATATATGTGCGTGTATATATATATATATATATATATATATATAATGTTTATAACTAATTATCAAATGGATTTTAACCATTTTCAAGAATCATGATACTAAGAATACACAATTCACATAAATCCCGATTCTCAGGTTTGAAAAAATGTTTTCTTCAACGAAAAGTCCATTACATTGAATAATTTTTTCCCCACATTACTGTATTCTCTTGTAATTTATATAATTGTATATAAAACAGAGGATGTCTGTGTTAATGAGAAGGAAAGACAAGTCCTGAATATTAGACGTCCGTTATGCTCAAGCAATAGTGACTAGCTTCTACATTTTTTTTGGGGTATTTGACGTGAAAACAAGCCATAACTGTACGTAGTTAACGGCTAACCAGAAACATCCTTATATTATTATATAAATTATAAAAAATAATATTATAATTAAAAAAGAGAAAGAAAGATATCAAACATATTTTTAATTAACTCAGGAGGGTGTAAGAATAGTCCCTCTATAAAAAAACGACAATATTTTCTATTATTAAGTTATTGACTAATTTTCTTCTTTTGCTCGTTAAAATTTACAGAATTAGGACAACGGAGTTTGGTACATAAGTTTAAATTTCAAAGGACAAATCTAACAACACAGCATATACTCTCCTATCACTCCCATGAATTGTCATTTGTCGGCACAGAGGTTATTGACTCCTTTGACCATCAATTGACATCAACTAACGATGCTCCTTACGTCAAAAACTTGGTCATTGGAAAGCGAAAGAAGCTGACGTTATTTTCACTAAAAAAAGAATAACATTGTTTTTTATAAATTGCTTTTTCACCCTATATATTTTATTTTATATTTTTCTCTCTTTCCCCCCTCTTTATTGTAAAGAGTTTTATACGAAGTTTTAGTGAAAATAACATTACGCTGAAATGCATAAATTAAATGAGTTTGAAACTCAAATTCATTTCGGTTTTAGTTTTTACTGTGCTGTGATAATAATAATGTTAAAGGCCTGATTACTTATTATCTCATTCATCTTACTCTAACTACATAAATCTCTGATGCATATTTACAAAAGTGAATAATTTATTTTTAGGATTTTAACTATAAATGTGCTTGAGACAGAGTAGTAGATGTCGTAAATGTGGATTAGTCTAAACATGCACCTTTTGGTGTGTTAGAACAAAAAGAGTAATAGGATAATTGTAGTATTATCCACATACAATACAAACAGTCAAAAAGGAGTTAGGACTAATAATAATAAGTTGTGATTGTTGTTTCCTTGCTCCTCCACACTCACAATTCATGATAGCCTGTGTTGCCAATGGATATAATAAATATAAATTATTAGGCATGGCCCTTTAAAGTTGCTTTGGTGTCTGGTGCATCTTACACCGGAGAGGTAGCTCCCTAATCTTAAAGTCAATTTTCTCTTGGGCCGTATCAAACGCAATTAATAATATGAGCAGAGGAAAGTAAAAGCAGATATCCCCAGGAGAGGGCGAAATAATATGCCGTTGGGTTGGAACACAAATAGGATGCCAGCACAAAAATGAAGTTCTGAACTTTTTTATAAATTAAAATAAGTATTTTATTAGCTAATTTGTAAATGTCATTTTATCTTTTAGAAAAGTTATATTGGTGAATTTCTACAAATTAATTAATGGAGAACTTATTTTTATTTATGGAGAAGCACATTTTATCTTTTTACTCTTATTTTCTTTTTCTAAAAGTGTTTCTAGATAAATTTACCCAAACACACCCGAAAACATATACTAGTTCTGGTACAATACAACCATGGGAAAAGAAATCACGATGAAAGTTTATTTGAAGTAAATATTGAACTCATGCATCAACGGTTATAAAATTGTTTCAACTTAATCTCGAGTTCAAGACTTGAATAGTTGTATTAAATATTTGAAACAAAAATAAATTTTATCATTTGTAAAACATTTTTATTCAAGACTTAAAAGTTGTGTTAAATATTTTTAAAAAATAAGTTTTATCATTCGTAATATTTTTATTTCACTCGAACAAAATTATCTTTAGTAAAATATATATGTTATTTAAAAATGAATTGAAGTGTAGGCTAGACATGGGAAGGGTAAACTGGTTTGACAAACTAGTTAAACTATTTTAACTGGCTTAACATCAACACAAAAACATTTAAAAATTGTGAAAAATAATAATTGACCGGACTTCATTTGGCTTAAAAAGTTAAAAAGAGTCTTTACGAGAAGGATCTTATGAATATGGGTTATAATAATTAATAAATAAAGTCTCAAAATTTGGAAAAAGAATTCTAAAATAAGTGTTGTATTTAACTTTTCAATATAATATCAATTATTTTTTTCCATCAATATCCTCAATAAATGTCACTTTTAATTTTTTAATCTAATATTAATACTACTCTTTTTTATTTATTTAATAAGATTAGTTTTGTAAAACTATTATTTCCTATCTACTAATAAGCAAAAAAAATAATCTTATATATTTAAATATAAGTAAATTTAACTAATTTTATCTTATTTAATGTTATCATTCCTAAATCACTCTTCATTTAATTATAATTCTCTTTTCAATAACTTTTTTTTTAGAAATAATCATATTTTTTTATTTGAGAGTAATAAAATTGAATGATGTCAACTAACTTTTTAATTATTATGAAATTAGTTATTTTTGTTTATATATGAGTTTAAAGGAAGTAATATTCTTATTTATTTATTAATTTTCTTATTTTGCGTAAAATAATATAGAATGACACTTATTTTGAAATCAAAGGAGTAATTTTTATTTGAAAAATAAGTTAAAATATATTTAAAACCATAATAGAATACATTAGTATTTTTTTAATTAAAAATAACTAATATCCTAATGACATTTATCAAAGGTAAATTGAGACCAGGGTTATTTAATTACTTATGTAGGAGAATTTATATATTATTACTCTAAAGTAGTTTATTTATTAAATTAACGTAATCAAGTCAGGGTACGAAACTGTCTGTTTATATACAGTTTTAATAATTTAGATTTTTTACCATTATGTAGTTAACTTAAGCGGAAGAATTTTCAGTTCAACTCAATACGAACAAAAACGCTAAACGACAACTTCAGTTATTTATTTATTACATTCAAACAAAAATTATTGCAGTTTGTAGTAGATACATATTCCAACGTAATTGCTTCGGTCTATATTCCTATTCTGATTAATTGCGTGTCTAAAATGCTACACTATTTATTTGGTACAAAATCGGAGAGAGGAAAAAAACAAGAAGAATCCATGATGCAACATGCATCACATACAATAAATCTTGGTTAAGTTTCTATTTTTTCTGTGTTTAATTATTCCAGTGTCTGTCTACAGAATCCTTTGTTGTTTTGAGAGGTAAAAGGTAAAATTGGAAAATGCAACCCCACCTATCCGTGGCCTGGTGCTAGTTTTGATGGTGTGGTGTGTGTGGGAGCATAACATTAAAATCACTGCTATGTTCTCTCTCTCTCTCTCTCTCTCTCTCTCTCTCTCTCTCTCTCTTTCTGGTTAGGACCAGTAAGAGTTGTTGTTGTTTATAATTTGAAAACGTCAAGGCTGCCAACAAACTAGGGGGGTTGTTCTTCTTCTGTTTTGTATGGACATGAAGAAGGGATATTCAGTTTCCTTGACAAAACAACAACATAAGAAAGAGCCATTTTTTGCAGCTCATCACACAAGAAGACAACACCAATGCATACAAGCAAATCATGATGCCACAGAAGAAACAAGCTCACAGCAAAATCAATATTCCCTCAAATTGGCTCTTTCTTCCACTTCCCAAAATACTACTCTACTACTGCCTGCTTTTGTTGCTTTGCTGCTACTTGTTACCTCAATTGGCACAGCATTCTCTCACCCCACCATTGTCTCCAATTCTTCTTCTCCTTTGCCACCAGCACTCTCTCACTCCAATGCTAATAACCAAACTTTGAGACCTGCTGCAGTGCTGCAAAAGTTGAGGAGAATCAGAACTCATCTCAACAAGATCAACAAGCCTGCTGTTAAAACAATCAAGGCATTTTCCTTTGCTTTGCTTTCTGTGACAATGACACCACCACTGCATTTTCCTTCTCCTGATTCAATGATATATGTTTCTGTTCCTTTTCTTTCAGAGTCCAGATGGGGATTTGATTGATTGTGTTTTGTCTCATCAGCAACCTGCGTTTGATCATCCTCAGCTCAAAGGGCAAAGACCATTGGTAATTAATTTCATCCAACTCATATACAAAGGAAAATGAACGGCTTTCCTTTGAATTACACAGATATATCCACAATCCCCAGAATTGTGGAATTCCAATGTAGCCACTACCCATCTTTTAGTCTAAAGGTTTTATTTTGGGGATTGAATTTTATTTGAGACTGAGAAAGTAAGAGGCTTAAGGTTTTCAGGATCCACCAGAAAGGCCAAAGGGACACACCAATGGAGAACCAGTCGTAGAGAGCTTTCAGCTTTGGACTGATTCTGGTGAAGCATGCCCTGAAGGAACTGTTCCAATCAGAAGAACAACTGAACAAGATTTTCTAAGAGCAAGCTCTGTTAGAAGATTTGGAAGAAAACCAAGAAATGTACGGAGGGACTCAACAGGCACTGGTCATGAGGTTAGTGCTTACAAATGTAATTTGTTGAATGTAGAACTAGTTGAACTTTCATTTCCAATTCAATCGTTTCCCTACTATTGTTTACATTTCTCACTGCATTCATTTGAAAGGAAAATATCTGCTCTTTTTTTTTTTTCCAGCATTTTTCATTCATTTCCATCCTTTTCCTTGTCAGAAAGAAAAGAACAACCCTGCTTTTCCTTATCCATCAAAATTCAACATGAATTGCAAAAACATAAGACATTGAAGGGACACCACCTAGAAATGTTTGCCTCCTATGTGCACCAAAAAGTAACATCGAAATCATTTTTCCCATGAGGAGGCTCTTGAATCCCCTGTTGGATGCTACATGCACAAATTTTTTTCCAGCAGGAGCTAAAAATTGAAATAAATATTTGAATAAATAAAAGGCCTGAGAACAGTGTAGGAAAAGTCATTCTCATGCATGCATATGTGTATGTTTAATGTTAATTTTGATTTTTGACACACATCATGTTGCAGCATGCAGTTGTTTCTGTAAATGGAGATCAATACTTTGGAGCAAAAGCAAGCATAAACGTGTGGACGCCTAGCGTAACTGATCCATACGAGTTCAGTTTGTCACAGATATGGGTTATTGCTGGATCGTTTGGTAATGATCTGAATACCATAGAAGCTGGATGGCAGGCATGTCCAATGTCCATATATACTTGTCCAAAAATTCACATTCATCTATTTTTTTTTAGTACTAACTATTGTGAAGGTGTTGAAGAAAGTACTAGGATTACACTTCTCATTATTATTTGCTTTAGTTTTTAGTCCGTCAATTTCTAGTTAACAAGCATACTTTCCTTCAGGTAAGCCCTGAGCTATATGGAGACAACTATCCTAGGTTCTTCACTTATTGGACAGTAAGTAGTGCATGTCTCTTTCTTCTTCCTTTGTTCCTTGTACCCTCTTTTCTTTCACATCTTAAAACATGTGCTATTTGATAGACGGATGCATATCAAGCAACAGGATGCTACAACTTACTATGTTCAGGATTTGTCCAAACCAACAATAGAATAGCAATAGGGGCTGCAATCTCACCAAGATCCATCTATAATGGCAGACAATTTGATATTGGATTAATGGTTTGGAAGGTGAGTCTTTTTCTTTTTTTGCCAAAGCAATTCAACACCTAAAGTCAACCAAAAAGAAAACACCAATTAAGGAGAAAAAAAGGGTCTTTTAACACAAAAGGCTCAATGGTTTGGAAGGTGATTTGTTGTTAATTTGAGCTTTTATGCTTTTCAAACCTTTATTTGCTATTTTTCACAACTTGTTTACATTGACAAAAAAAGGTTAAACATGCATAATCCAATTAAGAATTAAGAAAACCGTATCTAAGTGAAGCAATAATTCGTTTACTTTTGGTTTTTTTTTTTTTGCCCTTTTTCTTTTGAATTTTTCTGCATGTTATTGTTATTCAAATGGAAGATTCCCTTGCTTTCCTTGTACGAGTGTCCTTCATGGGGTCGACTCTTCCTTTCCTTCCTTTATTAAAGCAATATTTCGCGGCTCACGCTTTTCTTTTTTATTTTGGTTTTGTCTAACTGGCATCTCGAGCCTAGATAAGAGTGAAAAAAATTGTCTTGCTGCTTACTAATATTTTTCTCAGTTTCATTCTCCTCCAATAATATCATTAATAATGGTAATCAACCACTTTATAATAGTACTAAGACATGCATTAATTAATTAACCCAGAAGGGAAAAAACTTTGGTGTTTGCATTTATGCCAACACATTAATGTAGCTTTAGACAGTTGTACTCAAGCTGTAACATACTAGCATGTATTTTTCCTTTTGCTTTAAGAATTCTCAGATACCATACCATAATGAAATTCAAATGTGTATAGGACCCAAAGCATGGACATTGGTGGCTGGAGTTTGGGTCGGGGCTACTAGTTGGGTACTGGCCAGCATACTTGTTCAGTCACTTAAGAAACCATGCAAGCATGGTGCAATTTGGAGGGGAAATTGTGAATTCTCGTTCAAGAGGCTACCACACTGGCACTCAAATGGGTAGTGGCCATTTTGCTGGAGAAGGGTTTAGAAAAGCAGCATATTTTAGAAACTTACAAGTTATTGATTGGGACAATAATTTGCTTCCTCTATCAAATATTCACCAGTTGGCCGACCATTCCAATTGCTATGACATAAGGGTGGGATCAAACAATGTTTGGGGAACTTACTTTTATTATGGAGGTCCTGGAAGGAATGTGAGATGTCCATGAAGATATATATAATATATTGGCTCCTATTATAAATAAATATATATTTTTTATTTATTTTCTCCCACTTTTTTTTTTTAATTTTCTTTTGGGGATTTTGCTTTCATCATAAGCTTCACATGGTTTGGCTATATTTGTTAATTTTGGCAAGATTTCAGTTTTGGCTAACAGGTTAGAGACACTTTGTTCTGTTACTAGACATGATGTAAATCTACGAAAAATATCTTGTCAGTTTATATAGCATTAAATCGAGGGGTTTTGTGTTTCTTCAATTCCTATTTCTTTCCCCGTTGCAATTCATAGAAACTTTAACCTTGCGGATGGTGTAGTTGACTTTAATTGGTCAATAAACCTGTAATGTTGTCTTGCCTAGATGGAACCATAATTTTCCATGCTTCCTAAAGAAAATCCAATGTAAGGTAGTATATATTTTACTGCTAATGCATCCGTTATATGTGGCTTTGCATGTGGGGGGAACTACAAAGAAGCAAGTTACAAACAAATCTTAAAGGACAAGATGCTTTGAACCTTCTATATCTTCTTGGTAAAAAAAAGTGAATATTTTAATGTGTATGGAGTGAACGCAATTAATTTTGCACCGTAAATAAAATAAAAAAGAAGAAGGGTAAATTGTCATTTTTATTTCTGAGTGTAGAATGTTGACAAATTCGTCGAAAATGAAAATTCAAATTGTTGTCTTTGAAAGTGAAAAAAGTGTGATAAATCCATCACTCCGTCGAAAGAGCCTACGTGACACATCTAGGGACGAATTTGTCAGCTCTCTATCCAAAATATAATTTAATCTTGAGATTCTTCCTTTTTTAATCATTGCAAACATAAAATTATTATAAACACTTAAAAATTAGAAAAGAAAATATAAGTTAAAACAAACATAATAATAAGTATAATATTGATTAATAAACATAATTTATTTGTTGCTCTGAAAATTCTATTGTAAATACATTAGATAATAATAAAATAAAGTTGTATCTCATATTTTTGTAAGGATTAATCTAATGAATGTGCTTTTTAATTTGTTTGAATCTCATTTTGGATAAGATATTATCTCATATTTTTGTTTTGAAATTTCTAAAGTGACAGCACCTTACCCAAAACATAATACTCAAACAAAAATATACAACCATTAACTTAATTCCTATAAATAAAAAATGAGACTCAACTTGATTTTTCATTATCTAATATTGTTACAATAAAAATTTCATAGTAACAAATAAATTATGCTTATTAATTAATATTATGTTTATTATAATGTTTTTTAACTTATGTTTATTTTCCTAATTTTTAAGTATTTATTATAATTTCATACTTGTAATGATTAAAAAAATGAATAATATAAAGATTAAATTATATTTTGGGTAGAGAATTGACAAATTTGTTCCTCAATATTTAGAGCGCTGACAAATTCATCCCTGAATGTGTTAGTAGACTCTTTTAATTAACAGGACAGAAATTAACAAAAAAATAGATTTGTCATACTTTTTTTACTTTCAGAGACAAAAATTTGAATTTTCATCTTTCGAAGATAAATTTGTCAAAACTCTACATATTTAAGGATGAAAATGACTATTTATCCAAATAAAAATGATTTGAAAACAATGAAACCCAAGATCAACTAAAGATTTTTCTACCAAGCTTGTGTTTTTCCACGAGTAATTAAACTTGAAGAAAAAAAATGCTTAAATATTACATATTGGGAAATTCTGCGGCGAACTTATTTGGAAGTGAACGTGGACAAATACACTACTCACTTTAAAAAATTACATATAATTTATCTAATATTTTTATATTTCACCTCCCTAATTTTATATATTTAAACTCACTATTCTCATTGTTTTATATTTTCATATTTTATATTTTTTAATTTTATATATTTAAACCAACTATTATAATTTTTATTTTTTTAAAATAAATTATGTCCACTAACAGGTCCTAGATTCACCACTTAATACAATACATAATAAAATATTTTTCTTTGAATTTTGAGTCGGCGATAATTAATCTATGTAACAATATCCAGTTTCTTACAGAACCACACAAAATAAATATACTAAATAATACCTTTTTGAAAGCTAACAGTCAATGTCATAACTGCGTCATTTTATTAAATCTTAGACCATCCGAAACTAGACAAAGAAGAAAAAAGAAGGGAGCACATGGGTCTTGAGAAAAATAAGTTGCTGGTGTTACTAGCATAGCATATTAGGCATTAGCATCCTATATAGTGTCCTAATGGATGTTGGTGGCATTGTGAAGTTACACAAGATATGGATCTTTTCAAAAGAATAATAATATATATTTAGAAGGGTAGAATTGTGAGGCAATAACTGACGCTTCCTTGCGTGACAACAAAGCGATCCCCACCACATTCGATTAAAGAATAAAGGACAGTGATCATGGTCTACACAGGACTCCAGAAGCGTATGATAGAAGAGTGTATCTATGGGCATGTTTGGATGTTAACTTTTCTAGAAGTACTTCTAGAAGAGAAAAGTAAGAAAAAAAAATGAGATAAACTTTTCTATAAGTAAAAATAAGCTCTTTATTAGTTAATTTGTAGATGTCATCTCATCTTTTAGAGAAATTATATTGATGAGTTTCTACAAATTAACTAATAGAGAGCTTATTTTTATTTACGGAGAAACTCATATCATCTTTTTATTCCTATTTTCTTCTTCTAGAAATACTTCTAGAGAAGTTTACCCAAACAAACTCTATATATACAAGAAAAGAAAATGAAAGAATACCTTTTATTAGGAGCTAGAGATTATGCTGGCTCAAACTGGAAAGGCTTATGAAAAGATGATTCGCAAATGAAGCAAGAGGAGGGCATGCACTCTATCTCTTGTTCAACCAAACAAGAGCACTTTCTTGTAGGATGTAATGTCAGCAATTAAACGCAACAGTTCAGCAAGCAAAAAGAGCTACTTTAATTTCTTTATTTCTTAGAGGGAAAGTATGTATATTGCAACAAAACTACCTGGAATAGTACATGCTATATTCAAAATTGTGTGGAGCAGTGGCAGTGTCCTTTTCCGTGTAGTTATGTTGATAAATAATCATTTTAATCTTTAATTAAATATATAAATCAATGATAATTTAGTTATCGAAATAACAAAATTTTGATTTAGTTTTTAAGTGTGTAAAAAAGAAATACGACAATTATATATTATGTAATTAACTTTATGACAAATTAATCATTGAACTTTACAATTTAATATCAAATTAGTTTTTAAAAATATAAATTAATGTTAAATTAATCTTTAAATATCATAGTTTAATCATCAAATGATCTTACAAAATTAACAATAAAATTAAATCAGAATTTTAAATTTTTTAAGGACTAAATCATCGCCGAACAATCATGTATGCATTATAAAACAACTAACAGCATACTATGTTTATGATAAATGTGAGTAAAACATGACATCTATTGCTTAGTAACTTTCAATCTTTGTTTTTCTCGTAAGCATTTATCCAGAGAGAGTTAATACTAATAAGATAAGAACTATTCTGGATTCATTTTGAGCTTGATCTCGTGGTTCAAAACCTACAGTAACTACTGAACCATCTCAAATGTAATTTACGCGTTATATAAGACATTTTATGTTTATCGGAATATTTCTAGGACTCAAATTACTGATATACGAGTTGAGTGTTGAAGTGTCTATATAAGTGTTTGTAGGTTTTACTTCTCACTAGAAGTGGTAAAATTATCCAAAGTGGGTGATCACTAATTTATCAGCGTTTCCTTTTTAAACATACGCATGCTTCGGTTGTCTAAAGCAATAATGGTATTTATGCTATATATGTATACTTGAGGTACAGCTTCATTAGCACAGAAAAGAATACAATCTACCACAGTTTATTCCTAGCTAAGAAAAGTAAACGTCAAAGAGGCTCCAGCTACGATAAGGGAGACATGGCTGCAAAAATATGTCCGGAGGAGAGCTAACCAAGATTACTTATTGTACGTACGTGCAACATATAAATATATAATTACTAACATAAAAGCAAAAAACTTTAATTAAAAGAAACAATTATTGTTCTGGAAATTAATATTAGTTAATGGAATACTCTCATTTATTTAGTTATTGTAGTATTTTTATATTTAATTATAAATTTTGAAAGAAACTAAAAATGTAACAGAGTGTTTGAAGTGACATGGAAATGCCTTATAGAGACAGGTGCATCATGCATGTTTGATATAGGTATGGCGCGATTATTTTAGAGTGGTCCTTAGTTCTTAACTTTTGGACACTTGTTGGTGTTAAGATTATTTGTTATCGCAACCAAATCCCTCTCACTTTTGTACTTAATTACACAACTAACAGTGTGGTAATAAATTTTTGTCTGACATAAGTCAATACTTTTGAAGGTTATGCATGAAGAAAACGAAGCACACGCATAAGATATATAAAATTGAAAGCTTGTTACCAACGAGGATATAAATTTCTAAAGAGTTTAGATGGGTAAATTAAAGGAAAGCAAGAAACTTCAAGAAAAAAAATAAAGATTATAACCGCATAGTGATCATTTAAGTTATTCAAAACCAAACGGAAGAGGAGGGATAAGGAAACAGGTCATCAAAGGTGATGAATAAATCTACTTGGACAATCCAGAGTGTCTTTCTTTTCTTTTTTTTTTCCTAATTAGGAAATTTAACTCTCTAATGAGATTTCAGATGTATCTCAAAATTTTGGTTTGATAATAGAATTAATTTTCGGTTCTACACTTAATCATATTTAGGTTCTTTTACACAAATTTAGTATATGTTGTCAACTGGACTACACTCATTGAAAAATTAAAAATGTCTAACATTATACCTGGAAAATTAATAAAAAAAGTATGAAAAATTAAAAAATGTATATAATAAGATTAACAAAAATCATTGGGTGGACAATTAAGAATGTCTAACATTATACCTGGAAAATTATTTAAAAAGTTTGAAAATTTGAAAAATGTCTATCATGAGATTAACAAAAACTTATAAGTAAATAAGATTGAATTAATGAAATAGTTAAATCTAAAAAAATCATTTAGATTAATAAAGCGCCAAATCAAATAAAGCATTAAAAACTCAATATCTTTAACTTTTTCATCAAGAAATCATAAATATTCAAGTACTAACAAGGAGGTCGACATATATTAATCAAACAATAATTATCCAAATACTTAATTATAGAATAGAAGTATAAAATAGCCATTAATATTTTTTAAACAAAAAGTAATTTGTCTACTAACTGGCCCATTAACCCACGGACTCAAACCCGTAGAACTAATGGGCTAAACGAATGATCTGTAAACCCAAGCCCATATATAGCTAGTTCTATATGTAAAGAAGCCATAACGGTTATCGGTAAATGGTGATTAATGAAGTAGTATGTTACAAATTTAATTTTCAATAATAACCTTATCATCTAACTATTATATGATGGATGCTTCATTTCACTAGTTTTATAGATTAAGGCTTATAGTTTAAATTAAATCGACGCTCAATTATTTTCATTTCTACTTTAACAGATAATTACATGTTTAATATACAAGAGAAATAGAGACGAAAATAAGTTATATACTTATGTACAGTCTATATACAAAGTTTGTGTAGAATGGAGGGCGTAAAGTAGTGACTAGTGGGTACATACTTGTCTGTCAAATACTGCATTTTCATCGAGTTTTTTTTCCTCTCTCCATAAAACAATATCAACTTTTTGTCCATTAATTAAAGAGAATGTGTTTAAAAAAGTGTATTTAAAGCAGGCCTTGTTATGTTATACGAGCTCGGGAGAAATTTTTAGGTGCACCTGGAGGAAGACATTTTTCTTACTCTGATCCATTCATTGTTCGCCATGTCAGCAATCTACCAAAAAAAATAAAAATTATCATTAATCTACCTAAAAAAATTAAAAATTGTCATTAATGTAAGAAACAACAATGATCACAATGCTGACATGACTAACAATGAATAGATCAGAGCAAGAAAAATGTCTTACTCCAGGTGCACCTAAGAATTTCTCCGAACTCAATAAGCACGGGTATCCGTGGACCCAATTAACAGCAACCTCAGCGAAAGCTTAAGTTGACCTATAGTATTCCTAAAGAGCATTGCTAAATAATGCGAAAATATTTGGTACGAAAATATGACGAAAAGCATCAAAAGACTTGATTGGTTGATCAATAACTTAAACGATGCATTCACTCATGTTTGCGTCATTTAGAATCTAGTTGTTGATATTTATGCGTTTTTTGTGTTATTGGACTATAGGTTTTAGTAGTTGATATACATTAAGAACATTGTTCCGAACACACACAAAGATGAAGGATTATTTTTATAGATAAAAATATTTATCTCAACATTATTTATATGCTAATTTCTATTTTTTTAAGTAACAAATATATAATTAACTATATTTGAGACACTTTTTTTTTGTCCATAATTTTTAAGTTCTCAAGTAAAGTATTTACTTATCTCTAGCTTGGGTCGATCTTGATCAGGGCAAGGAATTCAAAGCAAACAATAAAATAGACACACAAAATAAATAAATAAATAAATAAATAAAATCCCATGCTTCAGGATCAAGCAGAGGAATGTATGGAATTCTAAGAAAAGTCCACGATTTCTATTTTGTTTTCTTTGTGCATGATATAATAATAAAGACAATTTTTTTATCATTCGACCGTTATGCATTGTTCTGCTGCTAATTCGAAACTATCTCATTAATTTGTATTTGTCGCAAGTAATTTATTCGTCATGCCTGTTATATATGACCAGTGAGACCATGTGACTAGAAAATATCAGCGAAGATTATCCTGCCAGAAGGATTAAAAGCTAAAAAAACTTTGGATGGTTCATAAATTCGGTGAAGGAAACTGGATCCAACAAACACATAGCAACTCATAATGTCAAATACTTTGGAATATATTGGTTTAACCCAAATAGGGATCACCTGTATTATTGGACCTTGAAAGGAAAAAGGACCAATATTTGCTTTTGGAATTGTTTGTGTAGAGAAGCCACAGTGGATTTTTGGAGGAGGGGCAACAAATATATATATCAAAAGGAAAAACTGAAGACTTTATTTATGATTATAATTCCAACAAAGCAACAGTTTAAACAAAAAATAGTAGCATAGAACTGACAAGGCATGAGATCAAGGACAAAAAGTTATTGGAAATGATAGACAGACCATTTTTTGTGATCCAACACAAATACCACCTTACTTCCTAAATGCATGCATTGTTCAAATTATGAACAATGACATCTTTGAAAGGAAACGAAATAGCAATCCTTCACTTTTAAAAGATTATTACTTATGCATAGAAAAGTTGGATGTTCATAAGAAAATAAAAAAAAAGGAGAAGTACTGGGAGAAGTAATCAGGAATGAGATTTGGTAGCCTTTCTTAGCACGTGTAGGATGAATAAGGATAGGTATACGGATTCAGGTATGTGAATCGGATGGATAATGAGTTTTTTTTAACTCCATATAACTATATTAAGTTTTTGAGTTTAGCTTGTTAAATTTAATGTGTCGTTTAATTTCCCTAAGTTTAATGTACAAATATTATTAATTTTTTGTTAATCTTTAATTTAGGTTATTATTGTTATTTTGTTATGTTTAAAATATTGATATATTTTAGTGTAACAGATTTTAGCTTAAAAAATAAAGTTAAATTCTTTAATTTTAATTTTATAAATTTTTCACTTTTAATTTTTTTTATAAAAATACTTTTTTCAAATTAATATTTGGATCCATAGAACTAATCTATTTAAGCAAAGAATTTTGTGGGCTGAATACAAACCTTAAAAAAAAGGTCCATTTATTTCATAAAAAGAACTTATTTGATCCATCTAAAATACTAGCTTCGTTGAATTTTAAACTGTCAAAACTGATCCATATATCCACACATGAGGAAGATGCCTTATTCTGAGTTAAGTTGGGAATGAGATTTTCTGTGCATCTCTTTCGCTCCTTAACTTCAAGATTTTTTTACTGTAATATGGGTTGGTACTCCGGGTACTGTTTCATTAATATATTATTATATTTGTTAAAAAAAAACTGGAAGAATTAATTAACAAGCCTAGCTAATCCTTTAATGAAATTCAATATACATTTAGAAAACAATGACACCTTTATAAAATAACATGTCAGATATTTTTTTTGAATATGACACTTGTTAAACACACCTTAGACACTTATCAAACTCATGCCCTTTCACGGTATCACAATTAAAAAATATATACTACTTTTTTTTTTTTGCTTGAACAACTATGGCACGGTTTGGACACCTCTTCTAACATAGTTTGGACATGAATCAAGGGTCAACATAATATGACACTCTTATTAAACAGTAAACATTTCTCAAACTTTCCTATCATTAAAAAAATAACAAAAAAGAAAGTTAATCATAAATACTGTTAGGCTCATAGCATTTTTTTATGAGACTCATTTTGATAAGAATTAACTGATTGTTTTAACTTTTAAGAGATTCAATTCATCTTCTCATATTGGGATTTTATTTTATTTTTGGTAAAGATATTATGAAATCATCTCTCTTGATACTTTATCTATGAAGTATGAAGGTCATTATTATATATATTTGTGTGGTGTTTCAATCTGCAACCTTTTCGTGAGAAATTTAACCTTATATGTAGTTATAGGAATTACAGTATAATCAGCCTTCCAAGTCATTTGACTCGCTGGTGGAGTTTACCAAGTTTGCTCGCTGAAATCTCAGTTGGGCTATCCATGATATGAGTCTTATCTCTCACTGGAAAAAATCCTCAGTAAAAATGGAGGTTAGGATTATACTTTACTTCTGTGATCACTATAGAAAGTTGGATGCAAAATAATATAAATTTTAATGTTGGAAAACTTTATGGCTAAGTATTTTCATTGTGTTTTGTCTATTATTTCCCTCTCACTACGACAAAGGATATTTAATTTCCAGATCTACAAGAGTATTAAATTGAAGTATTTGTTGAATTGAAAGGAGAATTTTAACCGTTAAAAATTATTTTTAGATGAAGTGGAGATCAGCCTTAGCCCATGCCCACATTCAATCAATAATTATGGTTAGTGTCAGACAGAGAATTTAAGGCTTAAATAAGACGAGTTTGCTTGGTCGCTACTGAAAGTCAGTCATCCCTCCACACAACTATGACGATAATTTAATAGATTTTTTCTTAATTCCTGGACAAGATAAGAATTATTAGTTCATCACCCTATGATGCTATGACACATCACCCCGACCCTGTAATTTATTTTGCTCGCATATTATCGGAATGTTTTCTTGCGATAAAATTTATCCCTTTTGGACCATACATGACATGTGAAAATTGACTCTCTCATCAGCGGCAATACCTTTTATGGCTGTAGTAATGACCATCTAAATTTGTCTATGCTCAAGCAAAAATGATAACTTAAATCTGAGTATTGTACGAGGTCAAGATTCTCATGAACTTTTAAAGACATGGACAATGCTATTTTGTGAAATAAGGGCATGCAAGCAAAGTTTATTTTTTTTTTTTTATTGTCACGGAAGGAAAAATAAAATCAAAACTATATATTACTTGGTGATCTTTCATTGTCATTTTCATTATTTGATGGAAGCTCGCATATGTAATTTGTTTTTTTTTTTTCTTTGTAGCAATAGATGAAAGATCCCATATATATCTTGTAAGAGGGGGGCCTGACAGCTACTGTCTGCTCTACGCATTAGTCTACATGTGCAGCTGGTGAACCCTATTAAAATGCCACCCTTTGATCAAGGGAAAAAAAGTTATATACTCTTGAAATATTGAGTGATGCAAAATTGGAAAAAACCTATTTGAGGCTAAAAGAAAGGAAGAAATGCAGCACAAACACTTTGCATTTGGTCTGTGTGGTGCCATGATGGTAATGAGTTGTCAACTATTTAAAGCAAAGCCAGTTGCTATACGGTGTAATTGGAAGGGTTATATGTGGAAAGTGTGCTTGTGATTGTTCATTGCTTACCCATAAGTGTTGGTCTAGACTTGAAATGAAATGCAGAATGCTCCTCCTACTACTACTTCACATGGTGCGGGCCTATAGTTAGTTGAACGAAGACAAGCCAACTCACTTCTTTTTCCACAATCAGCAACAATCATAATGGAAGCGAAAGAGGGTTCAAAAAGTACCTAATGATAGAGTCCACCTTCCTGCTCAACCTGACTGACATATCCCACTTTTACTCTTTGGCTTTCCAGAGTTACACGACACACTATTGCCCTATTTTGAAGAATTGATGGGAGCAACCTCTTATGGAAAGCTCCCCGTTTGATTTTATGCCATATATGTATATGAATGTAGGGGCCCCCTCCCATACATAACAAGTGTAATTAAAATGGAATCGTGTCAATCAATTAAGCGTCTTCTGTACACTCATTTCATTTTACCTTATCTCAATCAGGATACTCAAAAGCACCTTTACAATTCCCACATTACACTAACGTTAATGACTAGTACTAACTAATTAATTAACCAATCAAAATATCTAACTTGGTCTAAAATCCTGAAAATATAGTAATTAACATATTCTTGAGGTTGAATATTCTTCAATTCAGGATTGGTTCCTTGGAGGGTGGTAGTCAGCTGCTGAGGAAGAGGAATAAGCAAGTGATGATGAGGAATGGGAGCTAGACTGTAGGAGCAACAACTGAGCAGGGGTGACTGAGGAGGAGGAAAAGGAAGAAGCCTCGGTTGTATTGGGCTTGGGCTTGTGGGGCTCAGCACCTGGTGGAGGGTCGTGACGAATTTCTCTCAATAATGCAGCAACATCTTTCATTGTAGGTCGATCCTCTGCACGATTACTTGTGCACAAGAGAGCAATACCAAGTGCTTGTAGCATCTCTTGTATTTGCGTGTCTGGATGGCCTTGTAGCTTGGAATCAAGAACCTCGATTGGGTCCTTCTTGCTCTTGAGGTGCTCCCTCACCCACTGAATAACATGTTGTTGTCCATCCGGGAATGATGGATCCACTGGCCTTTTCCCCGTTATTATCTCCAGTAGGACCACTCCAAAGCTGTACACGTCGCTCTTCTCTGTGATCTTAAGCATGCAAGCATACTCTGCAAGATTCCAACCCAAAAACAAAACATTACATTACATTTACTCTCCACATGTTGAGGAGTAGACAGAGAGGTAAGACACATTTGTTGTCTGTAAAGTAGCTAGACAACGATTAATCATGTTAGTGTGGCCGCATTGCGTGTGTGACTCGTGATCATTTGGCTTTTCTGCCGGCACTATCATGTCTTTTGCTTGTCCAAAGAGAAAGATTATGTGTAATTATTATATGCATGCAGTTAAGTTTGTAACTTTGTGTCACCAAGTACATCAGATGTACAATTAATCAAACCCAAAAAGCAACAAATCAATGAAAGCCTTCGGCATAGCGCTGGCCGTACGGTCCCCGTTTACCACACACACCACCCTATACTCCATGAACAAAAATTCATGTTAAAAACTCCCAATATCACCCTAAGAACAATACCTTCAATTTCAAATTTCTATCACATTTCAAATATCAAATATCATCTAATTAAAATTAATAATAAGTATAAGGTTGGTTAAGTAGATAAAAGAAGAAGAAAAACATTATAAGGTTGAATCCTTCTTTCTAACAAAAATTAATAAATAAATAACTAATATTTGAATGATAAAAGAAAATTAATAATACATAGCTTATTTTATCCGAGTTTTATTATTATTTTCACTAAAATATAAAATTAAAACTCTCTTATAAGATAAACTTGTGACTTAGTTCAATTAATAAATTTGACAAAAAGGTTTCATGTAAACTTAGAAATAATGGTATGTTTAATTTAAGTGAATAAATTTTTACTACAAAAGAGGAGAAAATTGACTTACCGGGAGCAATGTAGCCGTAGGAGCCTGCAAACTGTGGGTTAACGGAAAAGGAAGCGTGATCCTCTTCGACGAAGCGAGCGAAACCAAAATCAGCCAAACAGGGTTCATATCTGTCTCCCAACAAAATGTTCTGCGCCTTGACATCCCGGTGCAAGATAGCAGGCACGCAATCGTGGTGCAAGTAAGCCACACCCTCAGCCACGCCCAATGCTATCCTGAGCCGCGTCTCCCAATCGATTAATCCTGTGCACCCCTCGTGTAAGAGAGAATCCAAGTTACCGTTCGGTAAGTAATCGTAAAACAGTAACTTGGTTCTTCTGTTGGCCCCCCAGCCCAGGAGGCGCACGATGTTCCGGTGGCGGATTCGCGCGAGCGTGGCAATCTCCGACGAGAACGCCGCCGCGGAGAATTTCTCCGATAAACGGAACTTCTTGACCGCGATGGCGAGTCCTGTGGCGGGCAAGTCGACCCTGTAAACGACGCCGGATCGGCCGTGGCCGATGACGTTTCCAGCAGAGAGACATTTCGCTACGTCAGAGATAGACAGATCGAATTTCTGGTACAGCATTACTTCCCAAGGTGGGGCCATGTCCGCGTCGCTGTCCTTTCCATCCACCTCCACGTCGCTTTCCCGGTCCCCTCGTCGTTTCGCTGCCAACACCACGTACAGCGCCGCCATCAGCAGCACGAACGCTGTGCAAAGCAGAACCACCGTCGCCACGCGTGCCACCCTCGTCCGCCGCCCCGACCTCCCTCTGCCGCTGCACTCGTTGCCGGAGAAGCACAGCGCCGGGTTCCCCGCCAGCACGCTCAGCGGCAGCTTCGCGAAGAACGGCGTGTCCGGAACGCGTCCCGTGAATTTGTTGTACGAGATGTTCAGCACCACGAGATTTTGCAGGCCCGCGAGATATTGGAGGTTTCCGTTGAGAACGTTGTGAGATATGTCCAATATGCCGAGCTTCGTCAAACCGGAAAACTCCTGAGGGATCTCGCCGGAGAGCTGGTTCAAGCTCAGATTCATAGCGATTTCCAGCGTCAGAATGTTACCGATGCTGCCGGGGATTTCGCCGGAAATATTGTTGCTGCTGAGATCCAGCAATTGTAGCTTGGAGCATGAACCGAGTTGACTCGGAATTGAGCCGGAGATTCGATTCTTCGCGAGAACGAGCTTGGAGAGTGCCGCGAGTTCGCCGAGGGTAGGGTTTAGGGTACCTTCAATCATGTTATCGGACACATCAAGAAACTGAAGCGAATTAAGCCGGCTCAAACTCTCCGGCAAGTTTCCGTCGAGGAAGTTGGAATGTACGTCGAGAAAAGAGAGATTCCGGCAGCCGGAGATCTCCGCCGGGATAACTCCGGAAATCCGATTGTTCCCTATGTCTAGGAAATTCAAATTATTGAGATTCCCAATCTGCGAGGGAATGCTCCCGGTAATGTTGTTGTCATTGGCTCGGAATCGAATCAGGGAGGAACAATTCCCAATCTCAGAAGGGATTTTCCCCGAGAGATTGTTGGAGAGGAGCAAAAGCTTGTTGAGGTTCTTGAGTTGGAATATCCCCTTGGGTATGGGACCCGTTAATCCATTCTGCGACAGATCAATAGCCTCTAGGTTTTGACAATTGGAAAGCGAAGAGGGAATGTTACCTTGCAGCTTGTTGTGCCATAAGAACAACAGTGTTAGATTCGCAAGGTTTCCCAATTCAGAAGGTATAGTACCCGTGATGAGATTGTTGTCGAGTTCCACATGCGTGAGTTGCTGGCACTTGCCCAATTCTCCTGGAATCTCCCCTGAAATCTGGTTCACACTGAGTTGAAGCTCTTGCAGTGATGTCAAGTTCCCGAATGTTTTGGGTATGCTTCCGGTTAGTGAGTTCATTGACACGTCAATCACTGACAACATCTCGCAGTATCCAATCTCTGGAGGGATGGTACCAACTAGGTTGTTCTGCCATAGGAGAAGGTTTTGGAGGTTCTTAAGGTTTCCCAACTTGCTTGGTATGGATCCAGTGACGGAGTTCTCGTAAAGGTATATGTTTTGGAGCCCTGTGCAGTCCCCAAGTTCAGGTGGTATTTCACCTGAGAGTAGGGAAGTGTAAATGGCAATGGTTTCAAGGTTCTTCAAAAGGCCAAGAGTTGGAGGTAGAGAACCTGAAAGGCTAGTTTCAGCAAGACCCAACATGACCAAACTGGAACAGTTGCCAATTTCTTGGGGTAAAAGGCCTTCCAGGTTCTTGTTTCCACCTGCTCTAATCACTTGAAGGCTCTTAAGGTTCCCGATGGTGCCAGGAACTTCGCCGCTGAGTTGATTGTCATAGAGGATAAGCTTCTGCAACTTCGTGAGGTTCCCAATTGCAACTGGAATGGACCCCACGAGGTCGTTGGAGTTGAGATGGAGTTCCTCGAGTTTGGGCAAGTAACATAGCTCACTTGGGATTTCACCACTCAAGGCATTGTCGCTCAAGTCCAAGTAGCCAATTTCCACAAGTTCACCTATTTCTTTCGGGATGGAACCAGTGAGGTTGGTTCCGGTTAAGATCAAACTGGTTAAGGAAAGCAATGAGGTGAAATTAGTGGGAAGTCTTCCAAGCAAATCCACATACCTCAGATCCAATTGTACTACTTCGTTCTTGAAGTTGCAACTCACCCCATACCAGCTACATGGGGTGTCTTGAACTGGGTCCCAGTTACTCAATACCTCCAAGGATCCATTCAGGGTTATCTTCCATGATAGAAGAGCTTCCCCTTGTTGGTTCACTGCAGCAGCTAGCAAAGAATGGAATGGAAGTAGAAGAAGGGAAATGCATAAGAAGAAGAGGGTCCATGGATTTACAGGCATTACAACTATGCTACGAACTCCAATGAAAAAACACGCAGAAAGGTTTGAGCCTAGGGAGGAACAACGGGAAGAAACCAAATCATGTCTTGTGTGTTACTGTGTTTATAAAAAAAAATTGAGTTATTATATACAAATTAAAATAACCCAGAATCTCCGGATCCAAGAAACAGCTAGGCCACGATGTTTCTGCGAGGAGAAATGGAATTTTAGATGGTTGTGTATATAAGTATTTGTTTATGTTGAAGTGGAGTGCGGGGGTGGTTGGGTAGAAGGATTACAACAGTTATTAAAATTTTAAGAGAATGAGTAGCATAACAGAGATGGGATGGGTGGGTGAGTGCCTTACTTTCTAAATTTTGTTTCAATATCAACCGTTTATCTTATGATGTAGCCTTGTTATAAAATAAGCTCTCATTTTCCCTTGGATTTTTTAGTAACATGGATGAGACGAATTGTATCCTAAAAATATGGGCAGCCGTATTTTGTCTGCTACGACACATTCTGCCTATGGCCAACTAGTTTTGAGTCTGACTCTCCATTTTGTATTTAAAGACATTTGTAGTTAGATCTAAATATAAGCCTAATTAGATTTTAAGAGCAAACCTTTTAGGCTTATGCGATTGATGATCTTGTAACATCTTAATGATGGCCCCAAAGAAAAACATACGGTTTTCATATGATAACGACAGATTTGATACTCATTCTTTAAACAGGAATTACTGTAGAGTTTTATCTGTAACGTCATGTTAAAGTTACTATTTCAGAATTTTTATCCAATCTCATCGGACATTCTTAAATCACTATATTTCTCAATTTTCTTTCACGTATTAAAAATATCTTTCATTCCCTCCGCCGGTTTTTGGGGGTGGGGGGGTTATCTTGAGTGCTAGTGCCAACGGTGGTTAAATAGAACTTACACCCTACATCATAAATAATTTTGATCCCTAATATATTTAAATTTTGTGTTCGGTCCCTAATAATTATTTTCTTTACGATTGGTCCATGAGATCTTCAAACTTTTGTAATAGATCATTGTCGTTAGAAAGGTTCTGTTAAATGTTGACATGGTCGTTAACTTGACGCATCAACCAGCCACTTGTGATGTCAGATTATCTCCAAGTCTGAGTTGAGGTTCCAAGTAAGAAATGAACTTTTTTTATAAAAAAATAATAAATAGCAAATACAGAAAACGTCATGGTCGTAGTTATCTTGCAGTGTTGGCATCAGTGGCATCCTAAATATGGAGGGTGCAACCATTGGAGGCAGAGCAAATAATGGGAATCGAAGATGCCTTCATAGTGGTTGACATGGTGGAGGAGGGGGTGGCTCGACGGATTTTTTCGTGGGAGAACTTGACGCACGACATAACGCTTTCATGGTTGATAAGGGTTTTCAAGTGGAGGTACGACCTGAAGGTTTGGTTGTTGCTACTACTCGTGGTTGTTCTCATTGTCACCACCACGTTCAATGACAGACCCCCGCGCATGTACCAAAGTCATGAGGTCAACACTGCGGTGGTCACTCGTGAAGAGGGAAGGTTAGCGATTGGAAAATTAGGGATTCTCTTTGAGCAGATTAAAAGCTCAACTCCATCGAATACAAAATTATTCTCATCTCCTTTAGTGTTGTCAGTGTCGGCCGCCAATGATTCTAATACTACAAATTGATCAACAACAGCTTCGTTGACCATCAGAAATCCCAACTCGAACTTGATGGCATGTCCTGTGCCACTGTCAGACAAAACAATCTCATGGCTCTCTATGATACTCTGTTCACTCAAGTAAGAACAAATCTGAGGGTTAAGGTTTTGGATGAGATGAATGGAAGAAATCTGAGGGTTAAGGTTTTGGATGAGATGAATGGAAGAAGGGAGTGGGGAGAGAGTGGTGGCGAGTCGATGATAGTAGTGTTGTTTGTGTTGACACTGGTGGTTGCTGAGGAGAAGATCAACCTTCAACTCATTGTATTTGCTAATTATTTTAAAAAAAAATTCTATTTTTTAACTGGAACCTCAACTCAGACTTGAAAAACACGTGACATCATAGATGACTGGTTGACTTATCAAGTTAACGATCACGTCGACGTCTCACATAACCTTTTTAACGACAATGACTTGTTACAAAAGTTTTTAAAGTCAGGAACTTATCAATAATTTTTTTTATTAAAATTCAAATACAAAATTAAAATATATATTAAAAATCAAAAACATATTTAAGTATTTTTTTACATCTATTTCAAATTAGGGGACCAATGGTGTCACCAAGTCAAAAGGGGTGCATTAATCAGGATAAAGTTATGCCTTCTTCTACAGGCACAGTAAGAGAGTCCGCATTGCAAATAATTTATTACTAAAATCATCTTTTCCCCGATTTTGAAAAACAGTAAAATTTTGTAGCAGAACATGGAAAGCAAAATGAAACTTTCGAATAAAGGGTCTGTATCTGCTATGCATCTCAATCAGATTTGAATTTTTATTTACAAAATATATCTTTGGGGTGGACTTGGGTGGTGCACTCTCTTGTGATTCAGTTTCTGCTCTAATTTAACCTGTCAAGCATAATTAACTTTGGATCTGAACCAAACATAAAAAATAAAAAAAATAAACAAAATCACACCATGAGGGGATTCTCATTTCTCATGAAATGAATTCATAACCTGCTCCATTTTGCAAAATTTGGTCATACTTGATGCGATCTATGACACCGTCCATTTGTCCTGAGAATCTCATATTATTTAAAACCAATAGTATCGCTCAAAATTTGGTACTTACCCATGAGTCATGACCATACATATCAAAATCATCCTGAACGTGCAAGAACCTTATATCCATTCATCTTTAAACTAATTTGAATCCCATTTATTAACTAAGGCTTAATTCCACTTTCCTTTTTTTCCAAGTACTAAAAAAAATACAAGCTGGCACGTGATGTCGCGTGACAAGAGGGGACTTGTAGAACAAGAATGAATTGAATTTTGGATTTTGGTTGACACTTGGCGATTCAGTGATATACAGAATTACAGATATACTGCATGCCCTCGTGATGATGCTGGGGATCTAGAATATTATACTCAAATTATTTGACAAGTGCGTCCATTGGGAATCTAGGCACGAGCTAGATGATAGCAGGGGGCACATGAGAGAGAATTCTAGTAGTTTAAAGGCCAAAGCCAGCTTTGGCGTACGACAGCTTTATGTAAAATTACACATAAACAAGGTCCTTTTTAATTTTAATTTTATTTTGTTGATATAAACAAGGTCCTTTTAAGATGTGGATGCCAAACGCCCACAGGCACATATAGTCCACATCTTAACTTTCATTTTCGTTCTTTGTGTGTAATTGTGTATCATTAACCTCTAACTAGGTTACTCCTTACTAGTGCACCTAATTTTTGTGACACTTGCTTAAAACTACAACCTCTAAAATTTGGTGATTTTTTTTTTAAAGGTGAGGGCAAATAAAATGATTGAGGTGGGGTGATGATACAGCTAAGGTAGGAAACAAAATGGGGTTCCATTTATTGCACTAGGAATAAGCAGTAAGTGTTTGGTTGAATAGTATATGCATTTGATTCTATTGTCACACAAGATGGGACTTTTCTCAACTGCTGGCTTTGTGGCTTGGGACCTAAAATTCGCACAGGATTGTACCCAGCGATGTATGATCAGTCATTCTCACACTCCCGTCGAACGTGTAACGGTTTTAGTTTTACTTACCCGTAGAATTATACTCCCTATTATATTATACTATATTTTAGAAATTCTAAAAAAATATTTTAAAATATATATCATTTTATAAAATCAATATTACATTACATGTTTTTCTTTGATATTAACTTTAATCAATACTTAATAAAAATAATGTATAGAAAAAGTAAACGAGTCATTAATTAAAAAATTAAATAATATATTATAAAGTTATCTAATATTTTCTTTCAAATTCAATAAATTAATTATATTTTTTAATGTACGTTTTAAAATCTTAAACGTCATATCTTCTAAAATGAAAGAATTATAATTTATACAATTTTTTATTACATTAATTATTAATCTCACATTTTTTAATTTTTTAAATATATCTCTTAATTATATAGTTTGTTGTAAAAAATACTATATGAATATAATTTATCTATCTATTAAAACTTTTCTACTGTCGGATCATGCGCTAGAAACAAGAGAAAGAAAAAGAGAACAAATTATTTTGGGGAAGAAAAACTGAAGAACTATTGTCAATAATTCACAAGGATTTTTCACTTCCTATATCCGAAATTCAATTAATTATTACTGTTTATTAAAGTTTGCTTTATTCTTTAAAATGAACTTTTAACGCGTATAATAAATAATTCAAATACGTAACTTAATTCTTAAGAGTCAAAAGCGATTTGTTTTTTTTTTTTTTTTTTCCACTTTATCTAGAACTCAACCGATACTAAA
>PYAF01002790.1:525659-536110 GCA_007407185.1 Glycine tomentella
GATTTGTTTTTTTTTTTTTTTTTTCCACTTTATCTAGAACTCAACCGATACTAAACATTTGTTGTTTTTTACAACACCGATAATATACTTATATTTGTGTTTGGATATGCAATAACACTATTTTACGCTGGTCTCTGGAGAAAGTTTGATAAAATAAAATAATTCCCGTCCATTAATTGAAGGTGTGGAAAAGTAGAGACTAGAGAGCGAAAATAGAATTTAAAAATTATTATGGCTTGTATCCTTTAATTTAATTTAGGTTAAATGATCTTTTTATTCTTTAATTTATTTATTTTTCAATTTTAATCTTTTATTTATTTTAAAACTTATTTTAGTCTTTTATCTTTTTAAACTTGTTCAAATTAATTAATTCTTCCACAGGGACTGGCATTGAGAAATCCATTTTGTGAATTTTTTTTAGGTTTTTAGCTGCCAATATTTTTAAAATATTAATGGCAGTCGATTTTGAGTGGACAAACGAATTAATTTGAATCAGTTTAAAAGCTAAAGAATTAAAAGAAATTTTTAAAAGATAAAAAAAAAAATCAAAACGTAAAAGATCATTTAACCTTTAATTTAACAATGAAGTGCGGTGTGTGCGTGTCCAAAAATATACGATTTCGTCCTATGGCGTTTCAGAAGAGAAATTATTCTATGCAGGGGTACACATCATTGGTTGATGTGGTATCCTTTTCCATTTAAAGATCGCAAGCACCTTCAGTCATTTTGCTTTTGTTGTTTTACAATGCTTTATGTATATTTTTTGTGATTATCTTTTTCGAAATTTGTTAGATTCCATTTTCGTGAAGAATAACACACAGCAAGTCAATTGAAGAAACTTAAACGGTAGACTTCTAATGCTAATGATCATAGTCTTCTTTAATCCAAATAATTATTAGTAAAAGTAAAATGATTGTTAAGCTTACAGAGAAATTAAGAGAAGATAAATGATTATTATAGAAAAATGAATATCGAGATATGATTGTATGATAATGATATGTGATGTTATAAAAAGCGACAGATAACTGGAAAAAAATAAATACATGGAAATGTTTAAGCTAAAATATATATTTGATCTTTTATGGTTTAATTAGTTTTAGTTTAGTTTGATCTTTTATATTTTAGAAATTTTATTTTAATTTTTAATGTTTATGAATAACTTTAAATTAGTTTTTGTCGTCAATGGCTAAGTGTGACCTAACAAAAATAGATAATATATTTTTTAAAATAATTATTTTTGTTCTTAATATTTTTTATAGAAAGATTCAATTTAATTACCAAATAGTTATAAAAATAATGATGAATAAATTATATTTTCAAATTTCAATTCTAATAATTAAATAAATAAAAATAAAAATAATTTGACGATTAAGAAAAATATTATGAATTTAAATTTCTTCCACTAACACAAACAGACAAACTAACAATTAATAAAAATAAGAAAAAAAAAGTAAACATCAAATGTTCCACAAAACACCAAGCTCAAAGCACTTGCTTAGTCCCAAAGTTGGACACTACATAATTCATTCTGGTAAGCAAGTAATAATCTACCTACAAACATGATCAACTAAATCCAACCCAACTATATTTTAATAGATTAGGTTGAGTCATCGTGTGAAGCTCTGTTGGGTTTATTTTTGTTAACCTGATTAAAATTGAATTGAATATCGGATTAATAAGTTTCTAACCTAATTAATTTAACCCAACTCAACCTATACACTATATTAATAATAATATAATTATTATAGTATTGTTTGGGACATGTATTATGCCACTTTATCTAATTTCAAATGTAACACGCACGTACATGTATATAATCAAATGAGTTCCGTGAAACTTAATTCCCAAATCACATATAAATTAATCAGCCAGTTTCTAATAATGGGATTTAGTTTCAAAAGCTACTAATTATGAAAAGCACTTGAAATTTACTTATAACCTTATTTAAACAATTACCCAGACTAAACAAATCTAATCTGTAATAATTTGCTATCTTAATATTCAGCAAAAGAAGAAAATGGGTATGTTAACATACATACATTATTCAATTAAGCATAATTCCTTATACGATAACAGAAAACTATGTATGTTACCATATATACGATATAATTTTTTTGAAAGGACCCTATACGATATAATTAAGCATAATTGAATAATTAAATAGTCTAAAACGACAGTGATACTGTGATAGACGCACACTTGACATGCACTGCTCATGAAAGGCACAAAACAAATCTAGCTTTGCTTAGAACTCTATATTATGAGATCAACTCAACTCTCTGGAGTTTCACCCTCCGAAAGCTTCTCATCAAGGAGCTTCAATGGCTTCCCCCAAGCTTGGCACCATCAAATGCAACACGGATGCTTTGCAAATGAATCTCCGGGGCACGCTGGTTCTGCCACGTTGATGAGTTTCTATGGTGTCCCAATAATTTGAGGGAAATATGATATTGTTAATTTTTTAATTAATCAAATTAAATGTGATATTTTCATTAATTATATTTTTGTTTTTTTAAATTAGTACTTGATTGTTATTTTTTAAAATTTTAAAATTAAAAAATATGATTAAAGATAATTTTACAAGTCTGAACTCTAAGAATCTTTTTAATTACTTTCGACACTTATTATAAAACCTATGCTTAAGAAACAATAACAATAAATTTTTAATCCCTAAACTCCAAAAGATTTTTTTTTTTATAAAAAATATTGAAAGTAACTAAAAAGATATTAGGGTTCAAATTTCTAAAGTTGTCTTTAATCATATTTTTAAATTTTAAAAAGTTGTACTTTTAAAAATTTAAAAATAATATTCAAAGACTAATTTAAAAAACAAAAAAATAATTAATGAAAAGATGAAGTGTAATTTAATTGATTAAAAAATTAACCGTATCAAAACTTTTAAAATTATTGGAGTTACCATGGAAACTCTTATATATATATAACCGTTGACTATTTTATTTAAAGAACAAAGCAAGGTGTTAGAATCAAGATACTTAGGACAATAATTGAGTTTCGAATATTAAACGAAACGGGGAAAAAAATCCAATAAATGGTGTACATCCCAAATTAACCCAGTCAGCAGTGAGCTAATAACTAGTGGAATAGCAACCTTCAAAAGTGGAAGCCATTAACAAAACCAAAACAGATGTTAATTAGTATAATATACTGTAGTGTTTTTTTTTTTTGAAAATTAATCCAAAAAAAATAATACTTTATGAAAGCCATTCAATCTTTAATGGTTTTTCGTCTCTTTTGTTAAGTTTATTAAATGGATCTGCCCAGTGCCCCAGTCTACTTTCATTTCCCTTGTTCTTTGGAATGTTCTTCTCTTGTTTCAAGATCAATGACTTAATATTAACCTTTATTTCTTCTTTCGGCTGTAAAGTTTTAAGTGAATCATTAATTAACTAAATCAATTACGAGACAAAAAGAATTACGAGAGCAAATAAAATTGTTTATGTGCATGGCCAGCAGCGCATTTGAAGATTGATGATTCTTGCTTCAGCATGACAGCTACGAAGATTCAAGCTATCATTCACTCATATTTATTATTAAGAAATGTTTTTAACATATATTGCATGGACTTGAATATGTCAAACTTATTTGCAAAGCTGAATGTGACAAGATAAGGTGGATTATTAATTAATAATTAACAAATTCACGGGTCAAAAAGATTGATATGAAGGCAGATGAAACTGTTTATATGCATGGCCTGCGCTTTCTCTTTTTAAAAGCAGCGCAATTGAAGGTTCATTTAGTCATTGTTACTTACTGCACACAGGACTCTGAGTCAGAGCAAATTATATAAATTGAAATTAGGTATTCAAATATATAGATATAAAAGAAATAAAGTACAAAAACAGAAGATTTTACTTATAATTTTTTATAGAAAAAAATTAACTTAATGAATTTTAAAAAAATGAGAGGATGCAAGTGCATGCTGAACATAATATGGGTCCGCCAATGCTTCTGATAGCTGACGAAGCTTCAAGCAATCGTTCAATATTCATTTTATTGTGATGAGTTAAGTTTCAAACAAATTATAGCCAGAAACCCTGCATATGTCATAACAAAATCTTGCAAAGCTTCTTGTGTGTGTGTGTGTATATAAGTTGTAAGTGATATTAGTAGCATACCATCAAGATCCGACAACTTTATAAGCTTCAAACATATCTTTAATTAGTTCATATAGTTAGATTAATTTTAATATGAATTAAGTTAATTAGCAATTGTATTTTCTTAATTTTTCGGTGTCAGGAACCAATTACATTTACTTCAACATGACTTACGCACATGTCATTAAATGTTTTTGTAGAAAATTATAAAGAGAAATTAAAGGAAGAAAAATTCAAATAGGACCATAGAACCGAATTGTGATATTTATGGCTTCATTACATTAAGATATAATTTTAATTCATTAAAAATCAGGACAGGCTAATGATTTCAATTACCATAATTTATTGTGTGCAAATATATTATGAATTTTGTAATTTTGTTTTAACATTATATATTTTGAATAATATATTAATTTTTACTAATTTTCTTACTTATTATAAAATGAAAGAATATTTTCATACCCATTTTAGATTAAATAAATATTATTTGACATACAAAATTATTCCAATTTAAATGTAAAATAAAAAATTCTTAATAAGGAATTTAGTTATGCCTCCATCTTGTTTTCACATATTTTAATTTTATAAAATTAAAAAATTAATAAGATTAAGAAAAGAATATAACATTGATTTTATACATTAATCTTATATGTAACAAGTTATTTTTAAAGTAATTTTAATCAATCTTTAGTTTATTGCAGTATATATAACATTAATAGTAAATAACGCAACTACTTGTATAAAAAAATAATTAATATTTTGACATGGTCATGTTTGTTCAACATAATATTAATTCTCATTTTACAATAGAATAGTCATGCTTTCTATATTTTGAAGATCCAGTTTAATTAACGTTCGTTTTTAAGATTAATTTATTTATAACAAAAAATAAATAATTTATTATATTAAAAATATAAAATTATAATAAATATGTTTTTCAGCAGAATATTTTTAATTTTATTTGTTTAAAGATGATTTTCAGGAATGATGTTATATTGTTTGAAAGATATATTTAAAGAACAAAAAAAAATATAGCACTTATCCCAATTAGTCATACCAAACAGCCACACACTCAAATTCCATGGGCATTAGAACTTCACAATATACATTTCTTTCATATGGCCACCAATCATTATCAACCAATTTTGGTGTCGGAAGACACAAAATTAGAAATTGTAAAAACAGAAAAGAGTAATGCATAGGCAACAGATAGAGGAGGAAAGATCGATTAACGTACGTGCAGAAGCCAGGTGCTGATGGCTGAGTGAAATTGAATGTGAAATATTTTCCAATTCCATAGCCAGACTATCTAGCTTAACATCTATATATAAGTACTCCAATAAAGCCGGAGTACAAGATTAAATGATCGAGAAAGTATAAGATTAGGGTTAATAGTATATGGTGAATCATATACTTGTGTCTGCAGGAAGCATGTAATTATTGACTTATTGATTTTTAACAGAAAACAAGTTGCAAAGAAAAAAATATCTACAAAGTACTACCTTAAACACTTTTAAAAAAAAACTTTGGTAATCTGAATCACAATAAAAAATTAAGATTTTACAGTAAAAACTGTCCAAAAAGAGGAGAAATGAACATATCAAAATAGTGTCACGATAATATTAAGAAGCAGGGCACATGATACTGATAATTGAGACAATTGTGGGCGACTTGAGTCGACTTATTGCTTTTGTGTGGTTGTAATTGATATACGTTATTTTTTTAAGACATTTTTAATAGTAATAAAACATACTTTAACTAAATTACTTAAAAGTCAGTGTAACCTATAATCATTTACATTGTAAACTTCAATTAGAAAACAAATGTTTATTTGAATGCACTTAAAAGAAAAAAACTATTGCAAAAAGTTTTGATTTACAATCAAGGTATATAATAAATAAAATAAGTGATGAATGTATCTTTAGATGTAATGCTACATGAAAAAAATACATTTTCTTTCACGTAACGCTATGTTTTAAGGTGTATCTTTATTATATTTTGTGTTTGAACCTTCAAATGAATGTTTCTACATTTAAAAAAAAAACACATTTTATTATTATATTATAACTTATAAGCTTGTTTCTTATCTTTTATAAAAAGGCCCAACAAGTTCATACATTTTTTTGAAGTTTAAAAAAACTACACATGTCACTACAAAAAAAATGACCTATACCTACGGAGATTTTTGCCTACAGACATAAATTATTGTAGGTAAAAATCAAAAAATACTTATACCTACCATTGTTTGATGTAGGTAAAACTTACCAACTTGTACCTACCATTGTTTGGTGTAGGTGAATTCATTAAAACTAAAAATGACTTTTACCTACAACTACTTTGTGTAGGTAGAACACCAAAAAAAACTTTTACCTACAAAAATCTAGTGTAGGAAAAATTCTAAAAAACATATACCTATGACTACACCATGCATATGAAGCTTCTTAAACTTATACCTACATTTGGTTGGTGTAGGTATAACTTCAAAGTCTTATACCTATAATTATTTTGTGTAGGTAAAACTAAAATAATTATACACCACCAAATATAAAATACAAAATATTTTTTTACTAAATTTAATATAATTTTTTAAATAATTAATAAGATTCTTATCATAAAAATTAATAAATATTGATTAAATTTTAGAGTAAAAATTATGCACATGTTTCTTTTTCTTTTAAAAATTAATAAGTAATTATTAACATCTGGATAGAAAAATAAGTAAAAAGTTGCTTTTAAAAATTAATAAGTAATTATTAACATCTGGATAGAAAATATTATCACTACTACAAAATAAGTTTTTTACGACGCACTTTTGAAGGCGGTTCCTAGAAAACCGTCTTCGTATGTAAGGCGGTGGCAATTTTGTAATTAAGATAAGATTTACGACGACGGTTTTAGAATAACTGTCTTCGAAGGTGAATGTTCAAAGACGGTTTTATTAAAACCGTCTTCAAAATAAAGTATACAAAGACGGTTTTCTTATAACCGTCTTAAAAAAACTAAGTATTCAAATAAATATTATTAAATTATTCTGGGGTTGAGAAGTTTTGGTTTTTGTGCTATTGGGTTCTTACAAGTTTGACTTTTGGTTGTTGTGTGCATTAAAATTTATAAAGATCATTGTAGTACTAGTAGGATTAGTAGAATGGCAGGAGGAGGAGCTGCACCACAACCCAAGCAAGATGAGCATCAACCACATCCAGTGAAAGATCAATTACCAAATGTTTCTTTCTGCATTACAAGTCCTCCTCCTTGACGTAAGTAGAATGTTTGGAACCATTTTTTTATGTTTTTTGCTCTTTCGGCACATTGACCCTCTAGTGTGTACTATGCCTAAAATTTCCGGTTTACATTACATAATTCATATTTTTATGAATGTAAATTCATATAAAACATGGTGATTGAGTTTTAAAGTTTTTTGTGTTAATGAAGCGGAGGCAATCCTACTTGGTTTCCAACATTACCTGGTGATGCTTGGCACAACTGTTCTAATTCCCAGCTCTGTTGTTCCCCAGATGGTTGATCTTCCCCTTTTTCTTTTTTTCTGTTATTGTTATTTCATCACCCTTGTTTACTTGGTTTGTGACAAATGTGCAGAAATTTGAGAAGATAATGTGTGGAACACAGGGTGCCCTTATTGTCGCCTCAACCCTCCAAATTGTTCTTGGCTTCAGTGGCCTTTGGCACAATGTAGTGAGGTTCTTGAACCTGCCCTATCCCAACTAGTTAAACTTTTTCAAGAAAGTATCATAGCTTACTTCATTTGCAGTTATACTAATTTGATACAATCTTATCCATTCTGAAAGTTATTAATTTGTTTTAGCCTCTTGAGTCCTTTCTCTGCTTAATTTTTTCAGGTTCTTAAGTCCTCTCTCTACTGTGAAGATATTTAATTTATATTTAATTTTTAAAGATATTTATTTCTTAAATATATATATATAGAGAGAGAGAGAGAGATTAATATATCTATGTTACCAGAACTTACAAGATAACTTGAATGGATTTTATAAATGGGCCTTAGTGTGACTATAAGATCACTTTGCACGTTGCCAACATGTTTTGTTGCATAAAAGGAATTGGTTTGTGATATGATGATGTTGAGATATTGAGGTGTTGTTGTTGCCAATTTCTTGACAAAAGTTTTGTGCTTTCGTTTTGCAGGATGTGTTCTTCTATGTTGAGCTGTTTTTTAAGGCTTAATTCATAGTTTGGGCCTTTGGGGCTTTTCTTCTAAAAGTAATTTTGTTGGAGTTTGTTTGCAAGTTACTTAAAAATGGCACCAAAAATGGTAGTGAGCACTTCTAGTCATCATTGATTGTGCCAGCACGGCTATAAACACATACTTTCTCATAGTATTGTGTTGGAGGAGCCAAGCTATGGTTGTTTTCATGCTCCTTAGTGTAGTTGTTGAAGGCCTTTTGTGATCACACACAGTGGAAATATGCTATTTTTTGCACGATTAATTTTTTTTAATGTGACAAGTTATTGAGCCAAAAGGGTATTGAATAGTTTCCACTTTCCACACAGAAAATTGAAATTAACACAATAGGAGAGAGTAGAAGAGTTTTATATATATATATATATATAGAGAGAGAGAGAGAGATAGAGGTTTAGAAGAGTGAAGAGAAAATGGGTGGTGGAGGTGAAGAAGGGAAAAATTTGGAATTCATTTCTTACAAGAAAATGTACAAAAACTGAGAAGCCTTGCATTTACGTTTTTTGTTTTATCTGCTTTAATATTGACCATTTACACACTACTGTATGCAGCTTTCCATTTCTTTTTATCCCATGGTATATCCTTGAGAAGCCTGAGATGGAAGATCCACATATGCAGTTTAACTTCTGGGTATTTTTCTCGAATGCTCTTTGTGCTTTCGCATTGAATCTTTCCACATTCTTAGTGATTGGCAGAACTGGGGCAGTAACTATTCGGGTGGCTGGAGTTATGAAATACTGGTTACTTATCACTCTTTCAACTGTCTTATTTCCTGAATCAAAGATTACCGGGCTTAATGTTATTGGCTATGCTATTGGTATGTTTCTTCATTGAAAAGACATTGTAGCATTTCAATTTCATTCATTCCATGGATTTATTCTAAGTGTCTCTTAAGATGAATATCTTTGAATGGGCAGCTTTAAGTGTTGTTTTTTACAACTACCTTAAGGTCAGTGATGTTCGCACATCTCAACTTCAAAGTATCCATGAAATGAGTTTTATTTATTTTATTTAATATGCCTTCATTTATTTTATAGAATGATAACTATTATCCATTTTATTTTAATTTCTACATTTTAATTTATCTCCAACCTATCCTTCGTATCCTATAAATAATTTTGAATACTTATCTCATGCAAAATTTTATTGAACAATAATTATATAAATATGTAAAAGAGTTTATACTTGTAAAACATAAACAAATGTGAAAATTCGATTATTATTCAAAGTATCCTAAAAAAGTATTTGCAGTATTTTATCTCTTTGCTTTTATACTTGTAAAACATAAAAAAAAAAAAATGTGAAACATGTACCTTGCAGGAAAAGTGATGTTGTGGTTCAAAACAAGAGGAGTGAGATTGATGCTGAGTATGACACTGTCAAGTTATTCTATGATATTCGACTGATTAGAAAACACATTTACGCAATTGAAGTTAGTTTATACTTAATTGAGAGAGAGATTAGAGATTGAGAGAGAGAATACAGGATTAAAAAGAACACGGATTACACAGAAAATGTGAGAAAAAGAAAATAATTGATCAAAATAATGAGCCGTGGCTTAGCTTTGCGTTTTCCAAATTAAGAACATTACAATTTCTAAGGAATTGAATGCACAAATATATTATTTTATTTAAATAATTGAATATATATTTTATATGGGGATACAAAATTATAAATATCATTTTAAGATAAAAGAGTTCAATTTTCACGTACTGTCCGCATTTTCTTTTTTCTTTTAATTTATTTTTCACTGAAGATATTGGTTTTATATCTTTTTCCTATTTTCTTTCCTCTTATTTTTACTGCTCATCCAAAAGAAGCAATAGAGAATAAGCACTCTCTGTATAACACCAATAACAACTTGTTTGAGGAAATACCCTTTTAAATATGTTTTATAACAAAATCCATCTAATTGGTGGCCCCAATGTTATTAAATCGTAGAGTCTACGTAGACTCGGTGGGATGAGCTAAATCGTAAAATCGTAGAAACGTAAATCGTATATAAGAGTCTACTTCAAGGGAAATTAGCGGAAACACAAACACAAAAGTCTATTTCAAAAATGTTATATGAAACTGCAGAAAAAAAAAAGTGGGTACAGAAAGTAAATTAGGCCCAAATA
>PYAF01002791.1:27248-43339 GCA_007407185.1 Glycine tomentella
GACAGAACTAAACATGTGGAGGTTGATCGTCATTTTATCAAAGAAAAATTGGAGGATGGTAGTGTATGTTTGTCATATATACCTACCAAAGAGCAGACTGCGGATATTCTTACCAAAGGATTACACAAGCCAACCTTTGAGGATTTAATTAGCAAGTTGGGAATGATTAATATTTATCTCCCAACTTGAGGGGGAGTGTAGAATATTCTAGAATATTAGAATTAGTTGTGGAATATTCTAAAGTATTGGAATTAAATGTGGAATATTCTAGAGTATTATAATTAGTTGTGAAATATTCTAGAGTATTAGAATAAGTTGTGGAATCTTCTAGAATATTAGAATTAGTTGTATATAATGAACCCTTTGGGTTTCAATCTGGTGAAAGAAAAAAGAGTGTTCATTGCTTATATTCCAACAAATTCCTTATATCTTTCTTCATGCCCTGCCAATATACCACACTAGCTATTCTTTTATAGGTTCTAAAAAACCCAGAATGTCCTCCAATAGATGAATCATGCAATTCCTTTAAAAGTAAAGGAATTCTAGCAGACTTTTTTGGTAACACTAATCTGTTTTTGTAATACAGCTTCCCCCCTTGCACTACATACCCTGGTTTCTCCATTGTTTTAGTGAGAATACCGTGATAAATTTCATATAGTGGCTGGTCTGCCCTTAACTCCTCCTCCCACTCAATCCAATCATCCTCCTGGACCACAGAGACTGCAGAAAAGGCAAATTGCCTTGACAAAGCATCAGCTACCACATTGTCCTTTCCTGGTCTGTACTGGATTTCAAAATTATAGCCAATCAACTTAACAGTCCACTTAAATTGTTCCTCAGTTAACAGCTTTTGCTCATTGAGAAATTTCAAACTTTGCTGGTCAGTTTTTATGATAAATCTTCCTCCCAACAGATAATGCCTCCATTTTTTTACAGCTAATACCACTGCCATCAATTCTCTTTCATAAACTGATTTTAACTGTCCCCTTTCAGATAAAGCCTTGCTCCAAAAGGCTAAGGGCTTGCCTTCCTATGACAATACAGCCCCTAATCCTGAGCCTGAAGCATCAGTCTCTAACACAAAAGTTTTAGAAAAATCAGGCACCCCCAGCACAGGCAGTTTACTCATTATCTCTTTCAATTTCTCAAATGCTCTATCAGCTTCTATCAGCTTCTATCAGCTTCAGTATTCCAATGAAAAGCATCTTTTTTCAGTAAGGCATTCAATGATTGAGCCCACTTTCCATAGCCCTTCACAAATCTTCTGTAGTATCCAGTCAACCCAAGGAACCCTCTCAGCCCTTTTATGTCCTTAGGTACTGGCCATTTACTCATGGCTTCCAGCTTGCTGGGATCTGCTTCTACCCCTTCCCCAGAAATTAAATGGCCTAAATACTCCAATTCCCTCTGACCAAAAGTACATTTTTTTCTATTTACATATAATTCCTACTGTTGCAAGTTCTGTAAAACTGTCTTTAAGTGTTCTTGATGCTCTTCTAAATCCTTGCTGTACACCAATATATCATCAAAGAAAACCAGCACAAATTTCCTTAAAAATGGTCTGAAAACTTCATTCATTAAGGACTGAAAAGTTGAAGGAGCAATGGTCAACCCGAAAGGCATGACCAGGAACTCATAATGACCTTCATGGGTTCTAAAAGCTGTTTTGTGCACATCTTCAGCCTTCATTCTAATCTGATGGTAGTCAAACCTTAGGTCCAATTTAGAAAACCATTGTGCACCTCCAATCTCATCCAATAACTCCTCTATGACAGGTATAGGAAACCTATCTGGTACTGTAATTTTGTTAAGCCTCCTATAATCCACACAAAACCTCCAGCTTCCATCTTTTTTCTTAACCAAAATAACAGGGCTAGCAAAAGGGCTATATTACTTGGCCTAATAATGCCAGCCATCAGCATCTCCCTAACTAACCTTTCAATCTCATCTTTTTGATAATGAGGGTACTTATAAGGTCTAATATTAGGAATTTTATTACCTTGCTGCAGAGTAATTGTATGATCCTTCCCCCTATGAGGAGGCAGCCCTTGGGGCTCCTTAAAAACCCCTTCAAACAGCTCCAGTACTTGTTCCACTTCATCAGGTACTAATTCTGTCATTTTTTTCTGCTCTGCAGTTTTAACTTCCAACATGAATCTCTGCTCATCCTCTCCCATGCCCCCTTTGATCAGTTTTAAACTAATAACAGATTTAAGCAATTCAGGTTCAGCCTTTAGCACAATCTTTTTATTCTGGACCTTAACAGCCAAAGTCAACTTATCAAAATTAGCCTTCACTTCTCCCAACCCAGCCAACCACTCCACACCTAAAATCACATCAGCCCCTCCTAATTCAAACAAGTAACAATTTTGCACCACATGTAATCTTTGTAACTGCATTTGTAATGAATTACACACTCCTTGGCAGCTTATTTTGTGTCCATCTCCTACCTCCACATAATAAGTTTTGGTAGGAGTGACTTTCAATTCTAATTCCTGCACTAACTTCATAGAGATAAAATTATGAGTTGCCCCACAATCAATCAACACTACTACCTTCCTATCCTTGATGCTTCCCCATATCTTGAGTGATCTCTTAGAAGTAAATCTCTCAATACTATGCAATGACAGCTGATGTACTTCCCCCACTTCCTCTTCTTCATAGCCTCCACGATCTTCAGTTTCATCTTCACTCCCTCCTTCCAAAATCATCACCCTAGCTGTTTGTTTTCACATACATGTGTGGGGTGGTATTTTTCATTGCAAGTAAAGCATTCTCCTTTTCTCATCTTCTCATTCACTTCCAAAGGAGACAATCTTTGAAAATTTTTCTTTTTATTTGGACCCTCACCACCTGTTTTGGCCCCTCCCATAACTTCCACTACCCTTCCACCTCCTGGCTGCCAATCTTTTCCATTTCTGGGACCAGAAAAATTAGGTTTGGCCACAGGAGGTATCCATTTTGCTGCTCTAGGTACCCTATCCAACACTCTGTTTTTCTCTTCAACCTGCCTTGCCTTCAACATAGTGTCCAGCAAAGTTTTAGGTTCATGTAACCTAACCTCAGTCCCAATCTCTTCTCTTAATCTCTTCACAAACACTTCCATTAAAAAATTCTCACCCAATCCCTTACCAGCACCTACGTGTTTCTCAAAAAGCCCAATGTAGGCTTGAACAGATTCCTCTTGCTTTAAAGACAGCAAAGCCTGGAAAGGATTTCCCAAATTGGAGCTTTGAAACCTTTGTACCAAAGCTGTCTTGAAATCCTCCCATGACTGATGCGCACTCCAGTTCTCCCACCATTGATACCAAGCCAAGGCTTCTCCCTCCATAGCTACCAGTATCGCCTCTAATTTCTCCTCTTCCCTCACATGTTGTAGCCGAAAAAACCTTTCCACCCGTGAGACCCACCCTATCGGGTCTTCCCCTGAAAAAATCGGCATCTCGATTTGCCGCCATTGTCACGCTTCCACTTCCTCTCCCTCACGATTCTTGTTTCTTGCTTCTCCCGTCGGTCTCCGCTCTTCCCTCGCGGGAGGTTCCAGGTTTGCGGCCAATTTCTGCAGTATTCTCTCTATCGCGTCTAACTGGTTCTCCATCTTGACCCGATTAGTCTCCGTTGCGACCCGATAAGCCTCCATGGCTTCGCGATCAAGCTCCCTGGCCTCGCACGACTCCTCCAGTGCTCGCTCCATCACTTCGATTCTAGCGTCCATCTTGTTGCTGTTCTTCGTTCCCATTCACCTCACAAGCCCCAAGATTGGAGCTCTGATACCAGTGTTAGATACTGGTACAGAATAGGGAGAAAGAAATCGCTTTATTCAATCTTAGAGACTCAGCTCCTGAGTACACAGTGATCTTCGAGAGTCACTTCCTCTAATTACAATCTATATTTTTCCGTTTCCTCTCAGCCTTATCCTATTTATACATTCTTCTCTAATCAGTTAGTTGTAACTAACTCAGCTTAGTTATACTAACTGCTTAATTGCTATCTAAACCCCCTTGCATAAGTTTGACCCCACCACCTATCACACAACCTCATGAAACAATGAATACCCTGGTATATCTATATCTAATTGGCACAGTAAAAAATGCACTAAATCAGTTTTATGAATGGCAAAATACACATTTCAAGTAAACTGAGGATGGCAAAAGGACTAAATAAAGTAACCAAATACAACAACATTAAAATCACCCTATAATGTTACCATTCTAAAAAGAATTCAAATAAAAAACCACAAGATATTTTCTCTTACACTTTTGGGTAGCATCTTGGCAGATTTCTCCCATTATTCCACAGACTGAAAGTGGAAGTTGCTCTGTAAGTTTTACCATCACTAAAAGTATCATGTTTGGAAAGTTTACTAGGGCATTGAAACTGCAATTTTCTTGATGATGATCGATGTCTCTTTCTACTTCTAGGCTCTCCATTGCCCTGTATTTTCTGGTTGCCACGATGTTTGAAAAGTGACATCTCTTTTCTAAATGCATCAGAAGCTGTACAATTAGTCTGCTTAACAAATTAAAGTCAGATAAGGTAATATATCAGGCAAGTTAGAAAAGGAAAATTGAGTAATTTACAAATGATGCAAAGGACCTTACATTATCTTCCATTTTATTAACAAAGCAAGATGCAAAAGTGGATTGTGACAGAGCTTGAGACGACAAATTCTCTTCTCTCAAGTCATTAGACACGCCTACAAAAACAATCAGTTTCTTAATATGCAACAAACAAGTATTTTAATCATGTCTTATGGCTTGCGTTACAACAAAGTTATCAATCCTGGATAGCAACACAGAGCAAATGACCACAAAACTGTTATAGCTGGATAGCGAATGGTGGGATGGCCGCTATTGTGAAATTTTAGATACAAGTTAGAGAGCAAGAGAAGCTAGAAAGTGAGAAATGACCACAGAGGTCAGGGATAGATGCAAAGTACAATATATGAGTTCCATAGTGCCAAAGAGCCAGTGATGCAATCTCGCTATACCACACAATTGAAAACTACTATGCTTTAGAAATATATATCATGCCAAAACATCAGGATTCCAATGTTGACATCTATAATCTCATAAGGACATAAAAAATTCTTCTTTTTCCAAAAATGGCACTCAGTAGACTATAACCAAGATATTCTCCTATCTTTTCACGAGAAAATCTTTAATAAACAGGACTCAAATACAACACCATTGCCATTACGCCACAAGAGCATTGGCACTAAAATACACTTATAGATCAGTTTCAATAGCCACTTTCTTGGAGCAGTCACAAAATATCACTAGAATCCCTACTATCAAGAAGCTTGACTTTCAAGTTTCAACCCATCCATACCTTTGTTTTCCATCTAATCCTACCATTACCATGCAAACAAATAGAAACCTACATACTCCAATGTTGACCCATAACAGGATTCACTACATAATAATTATATATAAAAAAAAACTTACCCTCAGTAACAGCATCTGTGCATGAAGCTTGTCCGGGCTGCGGCTTCCGGTCCTTGTCATCTTCCTGTTCTACAAAGAAAAACCAAAAATCAAACAAAACATAAGCAACTAAACCAAAAGCAACATAGAAACAAATTACACCAACAACAAAAAATTGAAAAACCCTAGAAAATGAACGCCTCAATCAAACGCAATGTCACAAAAAAAAAAGAAAACAAAAAAAAAGCAGAACCTGGCGGAGACGTTTTTGTTGTTCCCGGCGAGTAAGTTCCTGCTGGTAGCGGTCGATGGTGGCGCGGAGCTTGACGCCCTTGTCGGGCAAATTCTTGCCGGTAACGTCGAGGGTCCTCTTCTTGCTCTGAATCGACTCCCTGAGCTTGTGATCGGGAATAGCGGAGAGGTCGTCCTGATCAGCGGACGACATGGCGGCGGAGGCCGGCACGATGTCGTACTCGCGCGGCGGAGAGTCGCTCTGGAACTGCCGGCTCCAGTCAATAGGGAGATGACCCTTTGATTTTTGTTGCCGTTGTTGTTGTTGTTGTTGTTCCTCCATCGTGCATTTGAGAGGAGAGTGAGTGGAAAGTGTTGGTTTTTACGTTGCTTGTGAATTGTTGAGTGCAGAAATGGAAGATGGAAGATGTGGGCAGTGAGTGGCGCGCCACCACCACACTTGTGTGTGTTTTGCTCCTCGTCTCCTCTGTTCTGCCCCACCCCCCCTCCTGCTCTGCCCAATTATTTGGGAATCGTTCTTCCCATTCTTTGATGTTCCAATAAATATAAATATAATTAATAGGGGTGATTATGTGGCTTCCCTTTAAGGCTCTCAGCATGACATTTAAGTTAATTATTAATTTTTGTTTAATTATTTAGTAAATAAACTTATTTTTAATAACTTTAATATTTTTCGAAACATTATTAACATTTTTTGGAATGTTAGTTTCCATTTTTTATATTTTATTTTATTTTTATTATCAATAAATTTATTTAATTTTTTATTACTTTTTTAAAATAAATCATGATTTTATTATTTTTATGTCATTTTACCTTTTTTAGTTACTTCAACGGTTAGTTATATCAAACACCTATAATCTAATCAAATAGTTTTTTCAGCTTTTAACTACCAGTTTTCAACTAATTTTGATGAGTATAACCTATGTGTAAGAAAATTATGAGTTTTTTTATTTGTAGGAATCGAAAACAACATCAAAAAAATTATAATAACTCACACACTTGTTAATAGAGCTAGATCTCATTGATTAAGAAAACTAGGTTTGATCATTATTGTTGCTATTATTATAATATATATACAATGTTGTGAAAGTCGGTTCGAACCTGCGGTCAAAGCGGTCCAACCGATACCTGGTGGCATAATCGGACCGATTTGGTTATTGGACCAACCGTCCATCTAGCCCGAGATGACCCGGTCAGACCCAATCAATTTTTCATTGACCCGGTCGGTTTTTGAAACCTGGTTTGGCTTTCACATAAAAAAAAAAAAAATCACTCCAAAACAGTGTCGTTTTGGTTTATCCCTAATTTAACTTCATGCTTTCACTTTCACTTCGCAGCTTCATGCTTATGTTCTTCACTTCAGTGCTTCACGCCTTCACCGACCTCACGCTTCAGCCATCACTGCCACTGCGCCACCAGGCACCAGCCCACCCTGGCACCGTCGCTTCACACTTCACCACTTCACGCTTCTATTCTTCAATTTGGAGGTTTGCGAGCATGAATCACTTGGGCGTAACTATATTGTTGGTTTTGCGTCTTTGTCTACTTTGATGTTGTTGTTGTTGTATTGTATGCTTCATTTTATATTATGATTATTTCGTGTTGCTTTTATGTTTGAACTTTGAACTAACTTGCTTTCAAAGTTGTTAGAACTTAGAACTATTTTCTGGAATCAAAGATAGGGTTATCGACTGCTTGATAAAATGATTGAATGAAACTTTATTACATGAACAACTACTTCCCATCACAATTTCTCTACTCCCACACCTTCAGATAAAATACTAGAAACACAACAAACCACGCTATGGCCATGATAGTTTTAAGCACCATCCTCACTCTAAGCTCAATTGTCTCCACGGAAACCAACCTGCTATGATCCACATATACAGTATATTATCACATACCATCACCAATTATTCTAAAAATATTTAGACATCACTATATGTGTAAGAACATACAAAATATAATTAAAATTAAGAACATATATTTTGGACATTACTGTAAAGATGTGCCAATGTATCAAAATATATAAGTTATAAATCACTTCCTATTAATATACAAAGAAGAACAATATCACACTCATTCATTTACTGGGATCATGTTTCATTAAGGACAATGCTTCTATATATGATTTTTATACTATACATGTTTTTGTGTGTCATATGTTGTTATATTAAATTATTATAACTTTTTTAAAGGTTGAAATACTCTACACATTGGTAAAGTATCCAAGAGTATTGGTTTATGGTATTTATTGGATAATTGGCTGCCTTTTCTATACCGACTGCAAAGTGCTTGATAAATTGACTGGATGAAACTTTATTGCATGAAAAACTACTTGAATACATCATTTGTACAAATTGGACTGCATGAGTGAATTCATATTATGCACTGCTATGCTGAACCTTTTATACTCTCACTTGAAACTGCAATTTTAAATTGTTTCCTAATAGAGTACAAAATGTAACAACAAGCCACAGAGGGGAATACTATTGCTATGTTCTCAAATTGAGTTTTCTAGCGAAATAAAAGGAAGCTTTATGGAATTTTTTTTTTGCCCACATATTTGGTTTTGGATTATATTTGTTGAATTTGATATAATCCATCTGTTTAGTCGAGAGATTCGATATAATGTTATTGACATAACTTATTTATTTTATTTTGTTTGGTGCTCTTATTTTTTAACTTATTCAATTTATTAAAACTTGGAACTTACATAAATCAAGTTAGTTTTTTCTTTGAATACCATATATGATGATATGATCACTAACTAATGAAGTTAACATTTGTAATTAGACTTGAAGATGTCATCTAATGAAGCTCCATCATCTCAAGAAGCATCCACTCCAAATACTTCTCAGAATGTTAGGGGGAAAAATGATCCAGCTTAGGGACATTGTAAACAAATTGATGAGGGTGGTTCAAAAGTGACAATAATGTGTATTTATTGTGATAAACGAGTTAAGGGATGTGGTATTAATAAGTTTAAGGCTCACTTGGTTGGACAAAAAGGCCAAGTAGAGGCTTGCAAGAAGGTTCCTGCTGATATCTAACATCAAATGAAGCAACTACTTGAAAAGTTTGAAAAAAACAAGAAAAGAAAAGTGCAGGAACAATCTAATGAAAGTAATACATTTGAAATGGATGAAGACCTTGTCAAAATAGTTGAGGAATTAAGAGAAACTTCAAAATCAATTTCTTCCAAGTCTCAAAAAGGGAAGAACACTCCTCATGTAGATGATTATTTCATGCCTAGAACAACTCCTGGAGCTCAAGCTAACTTGAAGAGTATCTTGTAAAATAAGAAATTTGTAGAAAACTGTGACAAAGCCATTGCAAAATGGATGATAGATGCTTTAGATCCATTTAATGCAGTTAACTCGGCATATATCAACCTATGATTGATGCTATTAGTAGCATGAGTCCAAGGTATAAAGCCCTAAATATTTATAGAATTCGTGGTCCTTTGTTAAATATGTGGGTTGATGAAGTGAGGAAGCTTGTTGAAAGTTACAAAGAAGTTTGGAAGGAAATTGGATGTACTCTAATGGCTGATGGGTGGAATGATCGCTCTAAGAGAACTCTAATTAATTTTCTTGTTTATTGTCCTAAAGGGACTATTTTCTTAAGGTCTGTTGATGCTTCCTATGCTTGTAAAACTGCTGAAATGTTGTTTAAGCTTTTCAAGGAGATGATGTTATATGTTGGAGCATAAAATGTTGTTCACATTGTCACCGATAATGCTGCAAATTATGTTGCTACTGGTAGGTTATTGGAAAAAAAGTTTCCTAAATTATATTGGTCTCCTTGTGCTGCTCACTGCATCAATTTGATGTTGGAAGACTTTGGAAAATTTGAGGAAGTAAGTGAGATTGTTTCACATGCCTAAAAAATTATTAAGTACATATATAATCATTGTTATGTATTATTCTTGATGAGACAACATACAGGTGGAAGAGATATACTCCGTTCATCTCCATTTACAACTAATTTCATTGCCTTGTAAAGCATATTGGCCCAGAAGGATGCATTAAGGGTAGTTATGGTGACATCTAGGGAATTGACAAGCTTAACTTATGCCAAAGACTCCAAGGCTAAAAAATTTGTGGAACAAATCTTGGACTCTAGTTTTTGGAAACAGTGTGCTAATATTGTGAAGCTTACAGAGCCATTAGTTCGTGCATTACGTATTGTTGACAATGAAGATAAACCTGCCATGGGTTTTCTTTACCAGGCTATGTATAAGGCCAGAGAAGAGATGGTTAGGAGGTTTAAGAGAAATAAGAGGAAAGTGAAGCCTTCTTTGGAGGTCCTTGATAGGTGTTGGTATTCACAGCTTCGCAAAGATCTACATGCAGCTGGTTATTGGTTAAATCCAGCTTGTAGATTCAATGCTGAAGAATTTGAGAAGCATGGGAACACACAATCTAACATTTTGGAACTCATTGATAGGTATATACTTGGAGATCTTGAGTTGCAAGATAAGTTAAATGAAGGCATGAGGATATATAAAATTATGAAGGAGATTTTGCAAGACGAGTTGCAATACATGAACAAAACACAATCATGCCAAATAAATTTAGTGTTTAATACTCTGATAACATTATTGATTTGTGATTTATTTTAGCAACTCATAATATATTCATTATATTTGATTTATTTCTTTATATGTTTTATTCTAGATCAATGGTGGCATTGTTATGGATGTAGTGCTCCAGAGTTGCAAAAATTGGCTATTCGTGTTTTAAGCCAAACTTGTAGTGTTTTGGGCTATGAAAGAAATTGGAGTGTATTTCATCTTTACATAATGATTTTGCAAACATGTTCATCCAATCAACTTCAGATGATATTGATATGTTTCTTAATAACATTAGTATTTATTAGGTAACACTTTATGTACTTATGTTAATTGCTAATTTGAATCTATAATGATGTTGCGGTAGATAAATTAAATTTGGATGAAGATGAGGGTGATGATGTGCCATAACCACCAGACAACACCATGGAAGACGTTAATCCAAATGAAAGCAATACTGGTGAAGAGTCTCATTCTTTTGATGAAGAATGATTACCTGAACTTGACCCCTACATTGGTTCATTGGATATAAATTATGGATGTTGTCATGTTGATGTTATTTGTGTTTTCATTTCAAAACTTATCAATAGACTTTAGTAATTGTGTTATTGAATTAATATTTGTGAACTTGTGTTATCAACTTTAATACTTCAATTGTTATTTTGAATTTTAGAGTATGAATGGACTTTTTTAATCAAATAATGTTAATATATTTATATACTTATATATAATAAATATATAATTTTGAATTTTTTTAATATAGACTGGGTCAAACTGGGCCAATTACTAGTCCACCGGTTGGACCACTTACCCACTACCTCAACCGGATCAATGATCGGAACGATTTTTATAACATTGTATATATATATATATATATATATATATATATAGAGAGAGAGAGAGAGAGAGAGAGACTAGGTCAAACTAGGTCAAACTATGCTACAATTGATGAGCTAGTCCACAAAGCTCAAAGAGTGGAGCAACAACTAAAAAGGAGAAAAACTTCCTTTTCCAAGACCAATAGGGCTGCAACTTCCAGCTGGAAGGACAAGCCTAAAAGGAAGGTTTCTCATTTGAAAAATAAAGAAGAAAAGGTGGAGAGCTCAAGCAAAAAAATTGTGGATCCAACTCCAACATGATCAAGCAATATCAAGTATTTTAAGTGCCTTGGTAAGGGACACATTGCTTCCTAATGTCCCAACAAGAGAACAATGATTTTTTCTTGAGGATGGAGGATAAAAGAGTGAGTCTTCAAGTGACTTAAATATTTCTTCAAGTGATGAAGAAGAAGAACTTACACTTGTGGAAGCTGAAGAGGGTGATCTCTTGATGGTAAGGAGAATGTTGAATAATTTTTGCCTAGAAAAAGAGGAAAGTCAAAGAGAAAATATTTTTCACCCAAGGTGTTTAGTTGAAAAGAAAGTGTGCTCACTTATCATTGATGGAGTGAGCTGCACCAATGTGGCTAGTACAAGACTTGTGGAGAAATTACACTTGTCAACCACAAAGCATCCAAGGCCATACAAGCTACAATGACTAGGTGAAAGTGGAGAAGTGGTGGTAAATTCTCAAGTGCTTATTCCTTTTTCTATTAATGCTTATAATGATAAGGTTCTTTATGATATTATACATATGGAGGTTGGCCATGTCCTTCTTGGTAGGCCATGGCAATATGATAGAAAATGAAAGATAGGGCCATGAAGCCCGAAGGCATGTGAGAAAAACAAAATTTTTCAAGTGGAAATACACATACCACACAAGAATCAATCTTTAGGACATAAATATTACCTTGTTTGTATTTGAAACTTGATGATCAAGGATAAACTTGAAGATACAAGCCCTCTAATGTTCATCCACACCACTCCTTGTCAAGACTCAAGAACACTTCTTGAAGGCTACCAACAAACACCAATGGAGGCAGGCTAGGCGCACCAATGGAGAGGAAGAAGGTCAGGTTTCAAAGTGTTTTTCCTATCTAAGAGGTTCACCAATAGATGATATTGGTGGCTGAATTTTTCTTTCAAAACTCACTCAAAGGGCATGTGAAAGGGATAGAGAAAGTAGATAGTTTTTTCAAAAACTATATAAAAGAACTATAATCACAAGAATATATTTTATAGAAGAGTTTGAGTCAGATTTTTTTAACCAAAAAATCCGATTATGAAGCACCCCATACGTGAAGATAAAGTGGAGTTGTTGCATTTCAAAAATTGCCAACAACCTCCTATCATATCTTCCTAATACGAAGTCAATTACTTGGGAATTATCTTGCCAAATAATGATTAAATATCCAGCCGTATGTAAGCCCTTAATCAGCCCTCAAACTTCTTCCTAAAATCTAGGACATGATCATGATAAGATGCTAGTTGAATTCAAATTCAAATCTAGCTCTTATCTTCTCCTTTTGATAAAAAAAACTAACTACTATAGTTAATTCATTTTTCAATATTTAAATTCAAATATTTAAATTCAAAATTTAAATTATCAAATTTAAATATTAGATAATTAATTTAACTATTTAAATTAATTAATAATGTCTTGGACTATCCAAGCACATTAACTCCATTCATACGCCCCTCTCTCTTTAAGATAGGTATTCAAACTCCTTCCTGGGCCAACAACCATTATTAGACCCAAAACCTTTAATGCTATAATGTCATGACAATAAAGTGTTAGTGTGTGACCCATTAGGCCCAACATAGCTACTGACATAAATGAGTTTGGGCCCAACAAGGCCACTACCCATTTAATGACAACATAGAGCACTAGCAATGCTTTGTTGCCCCAGAACTAGTTAGGTAAATGACAAGATCATCCTATTAAATCTATTTGGTTTCTGTATGTATTTACTTTCGTCTCGGTTACCTTCCCATAAAACCTTAGGTAAGGAAACATATCAGCCCTTGCGGTCTAGGGTAAGCTTTAATACGAAATAGGGAGTCTCCAATTTTACTGACTCTAAAGGCAAATCATCTCATGATTTCTTTTACTATGCATAGATTCTCGAGTCCTTTAAATGTCATCCCGATTTCTCCGGTTTATAGATAACCTAATCTCTCACAGAGATTTGACGAATTTCTTCAGCTAGTAACCCTAGGCTCGTGTTCTTTCAGGACATGCCCAAAGGTATACCTATGTGTCTTCATGTTTCAGGCAGACGAGGTATACAATTAAAACATGTCTTTTAGAACACAGTCTAGGTGAAAACTTCTGGTCTAAGGAAAGACACACCCAAATAATAAGAGATTACTCTAATGATACTATCTGTGAGATTTCCTCATAGAGTCTCTTTGTGGGTCTGTTCAGTGCGAGTTATACCCTTATAGGTCCACCCACGACTTTAGCTAAGACATATCCATGTATGTAGCTCATGAGGTCTTTACCTTGTATCTGCATACCAGTAGATAAGCCGTGCTAGTCTTACCCGAGATCGCTGATCCCCATTTTCAGTGTCTCTAGAATAGGATTTTAAAATTTAGGAGTAGACATCTGGTATCCTTGAATCCTCATGATCGTGATCCCATCACTGATATTCAAGAGATACCTATTCTATTCCAATGGTTTTATCCAGTTACTCATATATTAATAATGATATTGAGACAGAATATGAAACAAGATAAAGAGCGCTTATAATTTATTCGTGACAATATGAAAAATACATGTACATCCTAATCTAATGAAAATATTGTCTCTAGGACATCTATATACTAACAGAAAAGGGATACACAATGGAAAGAAAATTATTTTGAGGCCTTTGACTCCTATACAAGTGTGTGAGCATCATGTGAGGATGAAAGAAAAGAGAATTCATGAGTTGAAAAAAAAAATACTGCACTTGAAAAAAATTCTGCACACAAAAAGACAAAGAAAGTGAGCTACCTAAGAGAAACTATAACACCCCAAAATTTTGGGAATCACAGTCAATTAATAAGCGTAAAATGTTAATGAGAGACAATACAAAAATTTAGGATAAAATGACAAAATTGCCCCTGAATAATTTCAGAAATGACGATTATGACCCTAGGATAGAAAATGACGGTCATACCCCTAGACATTTTTGAAAATGACCAACATATCCTAGATATTTTAGTAAGATATTTCTAGGAGAAATTACATAAATGTCCTTGAACAAATTGGATAATTACCATTACGTCTCGAGGATGATAAATTACCAAAATGCCCTTTAGGTCAAAAATGACCAGATGACTTTAGAAATTGGTGGGAACCTCAGGATTGGATAAAATACTTTTAGACAACAAATTATCAACATGGTTGGTGGCAGAGAACCATAAACAGTAATTTCTAGGAATTTTAGAAATATTTTGGAAAAGGACTTAAACTAGACTACCTTAGGTGTCAGAAAATTATAAGAAGAAGATGGACATAATCTATGGAGTTTTCTCTTAATTATGAGAGGAATAGGTTTCCTAAACAAGTTAGTTTAGTAATTTTAATAATTAAAGACAATATGGACCAAAAAGAAATTAGAATTTAGCTATAATGGATAATAAATGAAAGATTGTTGATTTGATTATCTAAGACCAAGCTTTGGCCATATGATACAATATCAAAGGAGAAAAGCTTTAGGAAAATTCAAAAATCAAGACACATGGAAGGTAGGAAAACACTAGCCAATGAGGTAAAACCTAGTGGAAAGCCAAGCAATGATGGCTTAAGGAGATTTTTGTTAAAGAAAACTTTCTCTTGACTCCTTTGGACACGGAGGAAGTTCTAGATATTATTTTGAAAATCCCAACGGTCAAAAATTAGATATGTGGGTTAGGAGTATCCCTTTACAATTTTAAGCAGATCCAACGGTTAATGAATCCATAACCACTATTTTACTAATATGGGTATTGGGAAAAATCAAAAGCACAAAATATCTTTAAACCTAAGCTATGTCACGAAAATTGATGGAGATTGCTCTCCAAGCTGAGCAAATCCACGTACAAAGCTAGAAGTCAAGAGAATGGTGTGGAAATTTCATGAAAATGGACACTTGTAAGGTGGAAAAAGCTTAGCCAATAGGATTAAACCAAGTAAAAAGCTAACCATAATTACCCTTGGATATTTGTAACAAAAATCAAGCTTTAATCACCCTATAAAAAAGGTGTAAGACTGAAATTGGGACAGCTCTAAGAGAGCTTAGGCCGTGCAAAATTCCTCCCAAAGCTTTCCATTTATCTCTTCCAAATTATACCTTTCACCTAGAACAAAAATAAAGACCTATACCTTGTAACCTCACGTGAAGCACTAGAAACCTTAGGAGCAAGGATCATTCAACTTCAAAGAAGGAAGGTTGTCCAAAATTTTAAGGAAACAATAAGGTATGGGGAAGTTTATGATGAGCTAGGTTTGAATATTAATTTTTGCTTGATTTCATTAAGCTTTGTAGACTAGGTGTTTATTGAATTGTCTCAAAGAGCTTAATGGTTATTTGCCTAAGTAACTTGGTTTTAAATTAAGGAATAAGTATTAAGTAAATAAATTGAATCTAATTTAATGAAGGAAAGCTAAAAGTAATAAAAAAGTAAGAGGTAGTATGGCTATCTTTAAGAAAATAGTTGGTTAAAATTGTTTAATAGAATATGTTGCTTTACTTTGATGTTGGCTGAAATTCTTCTATGTTTCCTTAAAAATATATATATATATATATATATTTAATTTGATGCTAGAAAATTGGTTGGAACATGTTTATTTAATTTTAGAATTATATGGAACCTTATGAAGATTAATGGTTAATAGCTTTCTTTAAAAGTATTCTATGAACATAAGATTACATATCATGTATTTGATAATTTGTTATGTTAAAAAGTTGGATTGTTTGAATCTTTATT